>JAJLRB010000061.1:0-30084 GCA_020976825.1 Odocoileus hemionus
ACATCGGGGATGGCCCTTCAAAACTAGTGTTTGTCCAACAACGTCAGGACTCCTGTCGAGTTACTACGGACACTTCAGGAATCTCTTCGAGGCTTGGCAGGGCCAAAGGGACGCTTCTCGAGGTGAGGCGAGAGACCCAGGGACCCATTCCAGTAGCCACAGTGATATTGGGATTCCTGTCAATGTTCTAGAGGAGTCAGGCTTCGTCATCTTTAGAAGCAGTGGACTCTGCGTGCCGCTCGAGTTGTCAAAGACAAGTGAGGCATTCCATCGAAAAGTGTCGGGAACCAAGGCCTTTCTCTAGGGACTCCACAGGGGATTCAGACATGCCATCACGTTGTGAGATGAAAGAGGAGCATCTAATCAAGCCATTGCAAGGAAACTCGTTCTCCTTTTACATCAGGGCTTCTCGGTGTATATTCCACTTTAGGCAGCAAACTCAGGGTCCCTCCCTCTCAACTACTGCTGAGAGCAGCCTCCCCTTGAGGGGCTTTTGGTAAGTTGGCATACGTCTTCAGTCTCAGCCAGGCAATCAGCTCTCATCTACAGGCAATTTGGGTCCATGGAGCATTCCTCGAGTTCCTCTGCTGAGCTTGGTATTCCTCTATGCTTGGCACGTTGTTCTCGGGGAACCTCTGGAGTTGCCTAAAGGAAGTCAAACCACTGGTCCTGTTTGATGGGGAACTGGCGATGGCTCTGGAGTAAATGCAGGGGAATCGGGCCTCATCTCGTGTTGATTTTGGGTACATGGAGCTACTTCGCGATACTGGTGTGACCTCAGTGTCCCTCTGTACTGGTGACAGTGTTCTTGCAGATTGTCTCTAGATCCATCAAGCAAGTCGAGGCTCCTTACATGTTTCTTGGGGATCACGGGATGGCTCTGCATGCAGCGCAGGGGAATCGGGCCTCATCTCGCTTTGGGGGGGAAGTCTCATGGTTTTTCGCAAGTTGCGGCGGGGACCTGTGGTATATTCTCCAGTTTCGGCGGGGATGGCTCTTCAACACTCGTGTTTGTCCAGCGACGTCTGGACCCCTGTCGAGTTACGAGGGAAACCTCAGGAATCTCTTCGAGGCTTGGCAGGGCCAAAGGGACGCTTCTCGAGGTGAGGTGGGAGACCCAGGTTCCCTTTGTAATAGCCACAGGGATATTGGGATTCCTGTCAATGTTCAAGAGGAGTCATGCATCGTCACGCTCGGGGTGTCAAAGGCATGTGAGGCATTCGGTCGAGAGGATTCGGGGAACTAGGCCTTTCTCTAGGGACTCCACAGGAGATTCAGACATCCCTTCACCGTGTGAGATTGAAGAAGAGCCTGTATTCAAGCCACCGCAAGAAACACGGCCTCCATTCGAGTCATGGCTTTTCAGTGTATATTCCACTTGAGGCAGCAAAATCAGGGTCCCTCCCTCACAACTACTGCTGAGAGAAGCCTCCTCTTGAGGGGCTTATGAAAGTTGGCATACGTGTTCAGTCTAAGCCAGGCAATCAGCTCTAATCTCCAGGCAATTTGGGGCCCACGGAGCATTCCTCGATTTGCACTGCTGAATTGGTGTTCCTCTAGGCTGGCACGTTTTTCTCGGGGAACCTCTGGAGTTGGTTAAAGGAAGTCAAGCCACTGGTTGTGTTTGCTGCGGAACTGGGGATGGCTCTGGAGTCAAGGCAGGGGAATCGGGCTCATGTCGAGCTTATTTGGGGTACATGGAGCTCCTTCGTGATGGAGGTGTGACCTCAGGGTCCCTCTGTACTTGTGACAGTGTTCTTGCCGATTGTTAATAGATCCATCAAGCAAGTCGAGGCTCCTTACAAGTTTCATGGGGATCACGGAAATGCTCTGCTTGCAGTGCAGGGGAATCGGGCCTCATCTCACTTTGAGGGGAAAGTCTCATGGTTTTTCTCGAGTTGCGGAGGGGACCTGTGGTATATTCTCGAGTTAGGGTGGGGATGGCCCTTCAACACTCGTGTTTGTCCAGCAACATCTGGACTCCTGTTTAGTTACGAGGGACACCTCAGAAATCTCTTAGAGGCTTGGCAGGGCCAGAGGGACGCTTCTCAAGGTGAGGTGGGATAACCAGGGTCCCTTTCCAGTAGCGACAGGGATATTGGGATTCCTGTCAATGTTCAAGAGGAGTCAGGCATCGTCACCTTTTGAAGCAGAGAACTCTTCGTGCCGCTCGAGGTGTTAAAGACATGTGAGGCATTCCATCGAAAGGAATAGGGGACCTAGGGCTTTCTCTAAGGACTCCACAGGATATTCAGACATCCCTTCGTCTTGTGAGATGAAAAATGAGCCTGTATTGAAGCCTCTGCAAGGAAATCCGGCCTCCTTTCGAGTCAGGGCTTCTCGGTGTATAATCCACTTGAAGCAACAAACTCAGGATCCATCCCTCACACATACTGCTGAGAGAAGCTTCTTCATGCGGATCTTGTGGAAAGTTGGCATACGTCTTGAGTCTAAGCCAGGCAATCAGCTCTCATCTCCACTCAATTTGTCGTCCATGGAACGTTCCTCGATTTGCTCTACTGAACTTGGTATTCCTCTAGACTTGCACGTTTTTCTCGGGGAACCTCTGGAGTTGCCTAAAGGAAGTCAAGCCACTGGTCCTGTTTGATGGGAATGGGGGATGACTCTGGAGTCAAGGCAGGGAAATCGGACCTCATCTCGAGTTTATTTGGGGTGCATGGAGCTCCTTCGCGATGCTGGTGTGACCTCAGGTTCCCTCTGTACTTGTGACAGTCTTCTTGTGGACTATCACTAGATCCATCAAGCAAGTCGAGGCTCCTTACATGTTTCATGGGGATCACGGGACTACTCTGCCTGCAGTGCAGAGGAATCGCACCTCATCTCGCTTTGGGGGGATGTCTCATGGTTTTTCTCGCGTTGCGGCAGGGACCTGGGGTATATTCTCGAGTTAAGGCGGGAATGGCCCTTCAAAACTTGTGTTTGTCCAGTGACGTCAGGACTCCTTTCGAGTTACGAGGAGCACCTCAGGAATCTCTTCGAGGGTTGGCAGGGCCAAAGGGACACTTCTCTATGTGAGGCGGGAGACCTAGGGTCCCTTTCTGGTAGCCACTGGGATATTGGGATTGCTCTAAATCTTCAAGTGTAGTCAGGCATCGTCACCTTTTGAAGCAGTGAACTCTGCGTGTCGCTCGATGTTTCAAAGGCATGTGATGAATTCCGTCGAAAGGAGTCGGGGACCTAGGCCTTTCTCTACGGACTCCACTGGGGATTCAGACATGCCTTCACCTTGTGAGATGAAAGAGGAACCTGTATTTAAGCAACTGCAATGAAACCCGGCCTCCTTTCGATTCAGGGCTTCTCGGTATATATTCCAATTGAGGCAGCAAACACAGGGTCCCGCCCTCACATCTATTGCTGCGAGAAGTCTCCTCTTGAGGGGCTTGTGGAAAGTTGTCATACTTCGTGAGTCTAAGACAGGCAGTCAGCTCTCATCGCCAGGCAATCTGCGGTCCACGGAGCATTCCTCTAGTTGCTCTGCTGAACTTGGTATTCCTCTAGGCTTGGCACGTTGTTCTCGGGGAATATCTGGAGTTGCCTAAAGGAAGTCAAGACACTGGTCGTGTTAGCTGGGTAACGTGGGATGGCTCTGGAGTCAGGGCAGGGGAATTGGTCCTCATTTCCAGTGGATTTGGGGTACATGGAGCTGCTTCGCGATGCTGGTGTGACCTCAGGGTCCCTCTACAATTGTGACAGTTTTCTTGCGAATTGACTCGAGATCCATCAAGCAAGTTGAGGCTCCTTACATGCTTCATGGGGATCACGGGATTGCGCTGCATGCAGTGCAGGGGAGTCGGGCCTCATCTCGCTTTGAGGGGGAAGTCTCATGGTTTATCTCGAGTTGTGGAGGGGACCTGGGGTATATTCTCGAGTTACGGCGGGGATGGCCCTTCAACGCTTATGCTTGTACAGCGATGTCAGGACTCCTGTCAAGTTACGAGGGACACCTCAGGAATCTCTTCGAGGCTTGGCAGGGCCAAAGGGACGCTTCTCGAGGTGAGGCGGAGTCCCACCTCCCTTTCCAGTAGCCACAGGGATATTGGGATTCCTGTCAATGTTCAAGAGAAGTCAGGCATCGTCACCTTTTGAAACAGTGAAATCTGCCTGCAGCTCGAGGTGTCAAAGGCATGTAAGGCATTCCGTCGAAAGGAGTCGGGGACTTAGGGCTTTCTTTAGGGACTCCACAGGGGATTCAGATATCCCTTCACCATGTGAAATGAAAGAGGAGCCTGTATTCAAGCAACTGCAAGGAATCACGGCCTCCTTTCGAGTCAGGGATTCTCGGTGTATATTCCAATTGAGGCAGCAAACTCAGGGTCCCTCCCTCACACCCACTGCTGAGAGAAGCCTCCTCTTGAAGGGCTTGTGGAAAGTTGGCATACGTCCTGAGTCTAAGCCAGGCAGTCAGCTCTCATCTCCAGACAATTTGCTGTCCACGGAGTATTCCTCGAGTTGCTCTGCTCTACTTGCTATTCCTCTAGACTTGGCACGTTGTACTCGGGGAACCTCTGGAGTTGCCTAAAGGAAGTCAAGCCACTGGTCGTGTTTGCTGGGGATCGGGGGATGGCTCTGGAGTCAAGACTGAGGAATCAGGCCTCATCTCGAGTTGATTTGGGGTACATGGAGCTCCTTTGCGATGCTTGTGTGACCTCAGGACTCTCTCTACTTGTGACAGTGTTCTTGAGGATTGTCGCGAGATCCATTAAGAAAGTCAAGGCTTCTTACATGTTTCATGGGGATCACGGGGTTGCTCTGTATGCAGTGCAGGGGAATCGTGCCTCATCTCGCTTTCAGGGGAAAGTCTCGTGGTTTTTCTCGAGTTGCGGTGGGGACCTGTGGTATATTCTCGAGTTACATCGGGGATGGCCCTTCAAAACTAGTGTTTGTCCAACAACGTCAGGACTCCTGTCGAGTTACTACGGACACTTCAGGAATCTCTTCGAGGCTTGGCAGGGCCAAAGGGACGCTTCTCGAGGTGAGGCGAGAGACCCAGGGACCCATTCCAGTAGCCACAGTGATATTGGGATTCCTGTCAATGTTCTAGAGGAGTCAGGCTTCGTCATCTTTAGAAGCAGTGGACTCTGCGTGCCGCTCGAGTTGTCAAAGACAAGTGAGGCATTCCATCGAAAAGTGTCGGGAACCAAGGCCTTTCTCTAGGGACTCCACAGGGGATTCAGACATGCCATCACGTTGTGAGATGAAAGAGGAGCATCTAATCAAGCCATTGCAAGGAAACTCGTTCTCCTTTTACATCAGGGCTTCTCGGTGTATATTCCACTTTAGGCAGCAAACTCAGGGTCCCTCCCTCTCAACTACTGCTGAGAGCAGCCTCCCCTTGAGGGGCTTTTGGTAAGTTGGCATACGTCTTCAGTCTCAGCCAGGCAATCAGCTCTCATCTACAGGCAATTTGGGTCCATGGAGCATTCCTCGAGTTCCTCTGCTGAGCTTGGTATTCCTCTATGCTTGGCACGTTGTTCTCGGGGAACCTCTGGAGTTGCCTAAAGGAAGTCAAACCACTGGTCCTGTTTGATGGGGAACTGGCGATGGCTCTGGAGTAAATGCAGGGGAATCGGGCCTCATCTCGTGTTGATTTTGGGTACATGGAGCTACTTCGCGATACTGGTGTGACCTCAGTGTCCCTCTGTACTGGTGACAGTGTTCTTGCAGATTGTCTCTAGATCCATCAAGCAAGTCGAGGCTCCTTACATGTTTCTTGGGGATCACGGGATGGCTCTGCATGCAGCGCAGGGGAATCGGGCCTCATCTCGCTTTGGGGGGGAAGTCTCATGGTTTTTCGCAAGTTGCGGCGGGGACCTGTGGTATATTCTCCAGTTTCGGCGGGGATGGCTCTTCAACACTCGTGTTTGTCCAGCGACGTCTGGACCCCTGTCGAGTTACGAGGGAAACCTCAGGAATCTCTTCGAGGCTTGGCAGGGCCAAAGGGACGCTTCTCGAGGTGAGGTGGGAGACCCAGGTTCCCTTTGTAATAGCCACAGGGATATTGGGATTCCTGTCAATGTTCAAGAGGAGTCATGCATCGTCACGCTCGGGGTGTCAAAGGCATGTGAGGCTTCGGTCGAGAGGATTCGGGGAACTAGGCCTTTCTCTAGGGACTCCACAGGAGATTCAGACATCCCTTCACCGTGTGAGATTGAAGAAGAGCCTGTATTCAAGCCACCGCAAGAAACACGGCCTCCATTCGAGTCATGGCTTTTCAGTGTATATTCCACTTGAGGCAGCAAAATCAGGGTCCCTCCCTCACAACTACTGCTGAGAGAAGCCTCCTCTTGAGGGGCTTATGAAAGTTGGCATACGTGTTCAGTCTAAGCCAGGCAATCAGCTCTAATCTCCAGGCAATTTGGGGCCCACGGAGCATTCCTCGATTTGCACTGCTGAATTGGTGTTCCTCTAGGCTGGCACGTTTTTCTCGGGGAACCTCTGGAGTTGGTTAAAGGAAGTCAAGCCACTGGTTGTGTTTGCTGCGGAACTGGGGATGGCTCTGGAGTCAAGGCAGGGGAATCGGGCCTCATGTCGAGCTTATTTGGGGTACATGGAGCTCCTTCGTGATGGAGGTGTGACCTCAGGGTCCCTCTGTACTTGTGACAGTGTTCTTGCCGATTGTTAATAGATCCATCAAGCAAGTCGAGGCTCCTTACAAGTTTCATGGGGATCACGGAAATGCTCTGCTTGCAGTGCAGGGGAATCGGGCCTCATCTCACTTTGAGGGGAAAGTCTCATGGTTTTTCTCGAGTTGCGGAGGGGACCTGTGGTATATTCTCGAGTTAGGGTGGGGATGGCCCTTCAACACTCGTGTTTGTCCAGCAACATCTGGACTCCTGTTTAGTTACGAGGGACACCTCAGAAATCTCTTAGAGGCTTGGCAGGGCCAGAGGGACGCTTCTCAAGGTGAGGTGGGATAACCAGGGTCCCTTTCCAGTAGCGACAGGGATATTGGGATTCCTGTCAATGTTCAAGAGGAGTCAGGCATCGTCACCTTTTGAAGCAGAGAACTCTTCGTGCCGCTCGAGGTGTTAAAGACATGTGAGGCATTCCATCGAAAGGAATAGGGGACTAGGGCTTTCTCTAAGGACTCCACAGGATATTCAGACATCCCTTCGTCTTGTGAGATGAAAAATGAGCCTGTATTGAAGCCTCTGCAAGGAAATCCGGCCTCCTTTCGAGTCAGGGCTTCTCGGTGTATAATCCACTTGAAGCAACAAACTCAGGATCCATCCCTCACACATACTGCTGAGAGAAGCTTCTTCATGCGGATCTTGTGGAAAGTTGGCATACGTCTTGAGTCTAAGCCAGGCAATCAGCTCTCATCTCCACTCAATTTGTCGTCCATGGAACGTTCCTCGATTTGCTCTACTGAACTTGGTATTCCTCTAGACTTGCACGTTTTTCTCGGGGAACCTCTGGAGTTGCCTAAAGGAAGTCAAGCCACTGGTCCTGTTTGATGGGAATGGGGGATGACTCTGGAGTCAAGGCAGGGAAATCGGACCTCATCTCGAGTTTATTTGGGGTGCATGGAGCTCCTTCGCGATGCTGGTGTGACCTCAGGTTCCCTCTGTACTTGTGACAGTCTTCTTGTGGACTATCACTAGATCCATCAAGCAAGTCGAGGCTCCTTACATGTTTCATGGGGATCACGGGACTACTCTGCCTGCAGTGCAGAGGAATCGCACCTCATCTCGCTTTGGGGGGATGTCTCATGGTTTTTCTCGCGTTGCGGCAGGGACCTGGGGTATATTCTCGAGTTAAGGCGGGAATGGCCCTTCAAAACTTGTGTTTGTCCAGTGACGTCAGGACTCCTTTCGAGTTACGAGGAGCACCTCAGGAATCTCTTCGAGGGTTGGCAGGGCCAAAGGGACACTTCTCTATGTGAGGCGGGAGACCTAGGGTCCCTTTCTGGTAGCCACTGGGATATTGGGATTGCTCTAAATCTTCAAGTGTAGTCAGGCATCGTCACCTTTTGAAGCAGTGAACTCTGCGTGTCGCTCGATGTTTCAAAGGCATGTGATGAATTCCGTCGAAAGGAGTCGGGGACCTAGGCCTTTCTCTACGGACTCCACTGGGGATTCAGACATGCCTTCACCTTGTGAGATGAAAGAGGAACCTGTATTTAAGCAACTGCAATGAAACCCGGCCTCCTTTCGATTCAGGGCTTCTCGGTATATATTCCAATTGAGGCAGCAAACACAGGGTCCCGCCCTCACATCTATTGCTGCGAGAAGTCTCCTCTTGAGGGGCTTGTGGAAAGTTGTCATACTTCGTGAGTCTAAGACAGGCAGTCAGCTCTCATCGCCAGGCAATCTGCGGTCCACGGAGCATTCCTCTAGTTGCTCTGCTGAACTTGGTATTCCTCTAGGCTTGGCACGTTGTTCTCGGGGAATATCTGGAGTTGCCTAAAGGAAGTCAAGACACTGGTCGTGTTAGCTGGGTAACGTGGGATGGCTCTGGAGTCAGGGCAGGGGAATTGGTCCTCATTTCCAGTGGATTTGGGGTACATGGAGCTGCTTCGCGATGCTGGTGTGACCTCAGGGTCCCTCTACAATTGTGACAGTTTTCTGCGAATTGACTCGAGATCCATCAAGCAAGTTGAGGCTCCTTACATGCTTCATGGGGATCACGGGATTGCGCTGCATGCAGTGCAGGGGAGTCGGGCCTCATCTCGCTTTGAGGGGGAAGTCTCATGGTTTATCTCGAGTTGTGGAGGGGACCTGGGGTATATTCTCGAGTTACGGCGGGGATGGCCCTTCAACGCTTATGCTTGTACAGCGATGTCAGGACTCCTGTCAAGTTACGAGGGACACCTCAGGAATCTCTTCGAGGCTTGGCAGGGCCAAAGGGACGCTTCTCGAGGTGAGGCGGAGTCCCACCTCCCTTTCCAGTAGCCACAGGGATATTGGGATTCCTGTCAATGTTCAAGAGAAGTCAGGCATCGTCACCTTTTGAAACAGTGAAATCTGCCTGCAGCTCGAGGTGTCAAAGGCATGTAAGGCATTCCGTCGAAAGGAGTCGGGGACTTAGGGCTTTCTTTAGGGACTCCACAGGGGATTCAGATATATCCCTTCACCATGTGAAATGAAAGAGGAGCCTGTATTCAAGCAACTGCAAGGAATCACGGCCTCCTTTCGAGTCAGGGATTCTCGGTGTATATTCCAATTGAGGCAGCAAACTCAGGGTCCCTCCCTCACACCCACTGCTGAGAGAAGCCTCCTCTTGAAGGGCTTGTGGAAAGTTGGCATACGTCCTGAGTCTAAGCCAGGCAGTCAGCTCTCATCTCCAGACAATTTGCTGTCCACGGAGTATTCCTCGAGTTGCTCTGCTCTACTTGCTATTCCTCTAGACTTGGCACGTTGTACTCGGGGAACCTCTGGAGTTGCCTAAAGGAAGTCAAGCCACTGGTCGTGTTTGCTGGGGATCGGGGGATGGCTCTGGAGTCAAGACTGAGGAATCAGGCCTCATCTCGAGTTGATTTGGGGTACATGGAGCTCCTTTGCGATGCTTGTGTGACCTCAGGACTCTCTCTACTTGTGACAGTGTTCTTGAGGATTGTCGCGAGATCCATTAAGAAAGTCAAGGCTTCTTACATGTTTCATGGGGATCACGGGGTTGCTCTGTATGCAGTGCAGGGGAATCGTGCCTCATCTCGCTTTCAGGGGAAAGTCTCGTGGTTTTTCTCGAGTTGCGGTGGGGACCTGTGGTATATTCTCGAGTTACATCGGGGATGGCCCTTCAAAACTAGTGTTTGTCCAACAACGTCAGGACTCCTGTCGAGTTACTACGGACACTTCAGGAATCTCTTCGAGGCTTGGCAGGGCCAAAGGGACGCTTCTCGAGGTGAGGCGAGAGACCCAGGGACCCATTCCAGTAGCCACAGTGATATTGGGATTCCTGTCAATGTTCTAGAGGAGTCAGGCTTCGTCATCTTTAGAAGCAGTGGACTCTGCGTGCCGCTCGAGTTGTCAAAGACAAGTGAGGCATTCCATCGAAAAGTGTCGGGAACCAAGGCCTTTCTCTAGGGACTCCACAGGGGATTCAGACATGCCATCACGTTGTGAGATGAAAGAGGAGCATCTAATCAAGCCATTGCAAGGAAACTCGTTCTCCTTTTACATCAGGGCTTCTCGGTGTATATTCCACTTTAGGCAGCAAACTCAGGGTCCCTCCCTCTCAACTACTGCTGAGAGCAGCCTCCCCTTGAGGGGCTTTTGGTAAGTTGGCATACGTCTTCAGTCTCAGCCAGGCAATCAGCTCTCATCTACAGGCAATTTGGGTCCATGGAGCATTCCTCGAGTTCCTCTGCTGAGCTTGGTATTCCTCTATGCTTGGCACGTTGTTCTCGGGGAACCTCTGGAGTTGCCTAAAGGAAGTCAAACCACTGGTCCTGTTTGATGGGGAACTGGCGATGGCTCTGGAGTAAATGCAGGGGAATCGGGCCTCATCTCGTGTTGATTTTGGGTACATGGAGCTACTTCGCGATACTGGTGTGACCTCAGTGTCCCTCTGTACTGGTGACAGTGTTCTTGCAGATTGTCTCTAGATCCATCAAGCAAGTCGAGGCTCTCCTTACATGTTTCTTGGGGATCACGGGATGGCTCTGCATGCAGCGCAGGGGAATCGGGCCTCATCTCGCTTTGGGGGGGAAGTCTCATGGTTTTTTTTCGCAAGTTGCGGCGGGGACCTGTGGTATATTCTCCAGTTTCGGCGGGGATGGCTCTTCAACACTCGTGTTTGTCCAGCGACGTCTGGACCCCTGTCGAGTTACGAGGGAAACCTCAGGAATCTCTTCGAGGCTTGGCAGGGCCAAAGGGACGCTTCTCGAGGTGAGGTGGGAGACCCAGGTTCCCTTTGTAATAGCCACAGGGATATTGGGATTCCTGTCAATGTTCAAGAGGAGTCATGCATCGTCACGCTCGGGGTGTCAAAGGCATGTGAGGCATTCGGTCGAGAGGATTCGGGGAACTAGGCCTTTCTCTAGGGACTCCACAGGAGATTCAGACATCCCTTCACCGTGTGAGATTGAAGAAGAGCCTGTATTCAAGCCACCGCAAGAAACACGGCCTCCATTCGAGTCATGGCTTTTCAGTGTATATTCCACTTGAGGCAGCAAAATCAGGGTCCCTCCCTCACAACTACTGCTGAGAGAAGCCTCCTCTTGAGGGGCTTATGAAAGTTGGCATACGTGTTCAGTCTAAGCCAGGCAATCAGCTCTAATCTCCAGGCAATTTGGGGCCCACGGAGCATTCCTCGATTTGCACTGCTGAATTGGTGTTCCTCTAGGCTGGCACGTTTTTCTCGGGGAACCTCTGGAGTTGGTTAAAGGAAGTCAAGCCACTGGTTGTGTTTGCTGCGGAACTGGGGATGGCTCTGGAGTCAAGGCAGGGGAATCGGGCCTCATGTCGAGCTTATTTGGGGTACATGGAGCTCCTTCGTGATGGAGGTGTGACCTCAGGGTCCCTCTGTACTTGTGACAGTGTTCTTGCCGATTGTTAATAGATCCATCAAGCAAGTCGAGGCTCCTTACAAGTTTCATGGGGATCACGGAAATGCTCTGCTTGCAGTGCAGGGGAATCGGGCCTCATCTCACTTTGAGGGGAAAGTCTCATGGTTTTTCTCGAGTTGCGGAGGGGACCTGTGGTATATTCTCGAGTTAGGGTGGGGATGGCCCTTCAACACTCGTGTTTGTCCAGCAACATCTGGACTCCTGTTTAGTTACGAGGGACACCTCAGAAATCTCTTAGAGGCTTGGCAGGGCCAGAGGGACGCTTCTCAAGGTGAGGTGGGATAACCAGGGTCCCTTTCCAGTAGCGACAGGGATATTGGGATTCCTGTCAATGTTCAAGAGGAGTCAGGCATCGTCACCTTTTGAAGCAGAGAACTCTTCGTGCCGCTCGAGGTGTTAAAGACATGTGAGGCATTCCATCGAAAGGAATAGGGGACCTAGGGCTTTCTCTAAGGACTCCACAGGATATTCAGACATCCCTTCGTCTTGTGAGATGAAAAATGAGCCTGTATTGAAGCCTCTGCAAGGAAATCCGGCCTCCTTTCGAGTCAGGGCTTCTCGGGTGTATAATCCACTTGAAGCAACAAACTCAGGATCCATCCCTCACACATACTGCTGAGAGAAGCTTCTTCATGCGGATCTTGTGGAAAGTTGGCATACGTCTTGAGTCTAAGCCAGGCAATCAGCTCTCATCTCCACTCAATTTGTCGTCCATGGAACGTTCCTCGATTTGCTCTACTGAACTTGGTATTCCTCTAGACTTGCACGTTTTTCTCGGGGAACCTCTGGAGTTGCCTAAAGGAAGTCAAGCCACTGGTCCTGTTTGATGGGAATGGGGGATGACTCTGGAGTCAAGGCAGGGAAATCGGACCTCATCTCGAGTTTATTTGGGGTGCATGGAGCTCCTTCGCGATGCTGGTGTGACCTCAGGTTCCCTCTGTACTTGTGACAGTCTTCTTGTGGACTATCACTAGATCCATCAAGCAAGTCGAGGCTCCTTACATGTTTCATGGGGATCACGGGACTACTCTGCCTGCAGTGCAGAGGAATCGCACCTCATCTCGCTTTGGGGGGATGTCTCATGGTTTTTCTCGCGTTGCGGCAGGGACCTGGGGTATATTCTCGAGTTAAGGCGGGAATGGCCCTTCAAAACTTGTGTTTGTCCAGTGACGTCAGGACTCCTTTCGAGTTACGAGGAGCACCTCAGGAATCTCTTCGAGGGTTGGCAGGGCCAAAGGGACACTTCTCTATGTGAGGCGGGAGACCTAGGGTCCCTTTCTGGTAGCCACTGGGATATTGGGATTGCTCTAAATCTTCAAGTGTAGTCAGGCATCGTCACCTTTTGAAGCAGTGAACTCTGCGTGTCGCTCGATGTTTCAAAGGCATGTGATGAATTCCGTCGAAAGGAGTCGGGGACCTAGGCCTTTCTCTACGGACTCCACTGGGGATTCAGACATGCCTTCACCTTGTGAGATGAAAGAGGAACCTGTATTTAAGCAACTGCAATGAAACCCGGCCTCCTTTCGATTCAGGGCTTCTCGGTATATATTCCAATTGAGGCAGCAAACACAGGGTCCCGCCCTCACATCTATTGCTGCGAGAAGTCTCCTCTTGAGGGGCTTGTGGAAAGTTGTCATACTTCGTGAGTCTAAGACAGGCAGTCAGCTCTCATCGCCAGGCAATCTGCGGTCCACGGAGCATTCCTCTAGTTGCTCTGCTGAACTTGGTATTCCTCTAGGCTTGGCACGTTGTTCTCGGGGAATATCTGGAGTTGCCTAAAGGAAGTCAAGACACTGGTCGTGTTAGCTGGGTAACGTGGGATGGCTCTGGAGTCAGGGCAGGGGAATTGGTCCTCATTTCCAGTGGATTTGGGGTACATGGAGCTGCTTCGCGATGCTGGTGTGACCTCAGGGTCCCTCTACAATTGTGACAGTTTTCTTGCGAATTGACTCGAGATCCATCAAGCAAGTTGAGGCTCCTTACATGCTTCATGGGGATCACGGGATTGCGCTGCATGCAGTGCAGGGGAGTCGGGCCTCATCTCGCTTTGAGGGGGAAGTCTCATGGTTTATCTCGAGTTGTGGAGGGGACCTGGGGTATATTCTCGAGTTACGGCGGGGATGGCCCTTCAACGCTTATGCTTGTACAGCGATGTCAGGACTCCTGTCAAGTTACGAGGGACACCTCAGGAATCTCTTCGAGGCTTGGCAGGGCCAAAGGGACGCTTCTCGAGGTGAGGCGGAGTCCCACCTCCCTTTCCAGTAGCCACAGGGATATTGGGATTCCTGTCAATGTTCAAGAGAAGTCAGGCATCGTCACCTTTTGAAACAGTGAAATCTGCCTGCAGCTCGAGGTGTCAAAGGCATGTAAGGCATTCCGTCGAAAGGAGTCGGGGACTTAGGGCTTTCTTTAGGGACTCCACAGGGGATTCAGATATCCCTTCACCATGTGAAATGAAAGAGGAGCCTGTATTCAAGCAACTGCAAGGAATCACGGCCTCCTTTCGAGTCAGGGATTCTCGGTGTATATTCCAATTGAGGCAGCAAACTCAGGGTCCCTCCCTCACACCCACTGCTGAGAGAAGCCTCCTCTTGAAGGGCTTGTGGAAAGTTGGCATACGTCCTGAGTCTAAGCCAGGCAGTCAGCTCTCATCTCCAGACAATTTGCTGTCCACGGAGTATTCCTCGAGTTGCTCTGCTCTACTTGCTATTCCTCTAGACTTGGCACGTTGTACTCGGGGAACCTCTGGAGTTGCCTAAAGGAAGTCAAGCCACTGGTCGTGTTTGCTGGGGATCGGGGGATGGCTCTGGAGTCAAGACTGAGGAATCAGGCCTCATCTCGAGTTGATTTGGGGTACATGGAGCTCCTTTGCGATGCTTGTGTGACCTCAGGACTCTCTCTACTTGTGACAGTGTTCTTGAGGATTGTCGCGAGATCCATTAAGAAAGTCAAGGCTTCTTACATGTTTCATGGGGATCACGGGGTTGCTCTGTATGCAGTGCAGGGGAATCGTGCCTCATCTCGCTTTCAGGGGAAAGTCTCGTGGTTTTTCTCGAGTTGCGGTGGGGACCTGTGGTATATTCTCGAGTTACATCGGGGATGGCCCTTCAAAACTAGTGTTTGTCCAACAACGTCAGGACTCCTGTCGAGTTACTACGGACACTTCAGGAATCTCTTCGAGGCTTGGCAGGGCCAAAGGGACGCTTCTCGAGGTGAGGCGAGAGACCCAGGGACCCATTCCAGTAGCCACAGTGATATTGGGATTCCTGTCAATGTTCTAGAGGAGTCAGGCTTCGTCATCTTTAGAAGCAGTGGACTCTGCGTGCCGCTCGAGTTGTCAAAGACAAGTGAGGCATTCCATCGAAAAGTGTCGGGAACCAAGGCCTTTCTCTAGGGACTCCACAGGGGATTCAGACATGCCATCACGTTGTGAGATGAAAGAGGAGCATCTAATCAAGCCATTGCAAGGAAACTCGTTCTCCTTTTACATCAGGGCTTCTCGGTGTATATTCCACTTTAGGCAGCAAACTCAGGGTCCCTCCCTCTCAACTACTGCTGAGAGCAGCCTCCCCTGAGGGGCTTTTGGTAAGTTGGCATACGTCTTCAGTCTCAGCCAGGCAATCAGCTCTCATCTACAGGCAATTTGGGTCCATGGAGCATTCCTCGAGTTCCTCTGCTGAGCTTGGTATTCCTCTATGCTTGGCACGTTGTTCTCGGGGAACCTCTGGAGTTGCCTAAAGGAAGTCAAACCACTGGTCCTGTTTGATGGGGAACTGGCGATGGCTCTGGAGTAAATGCAGGGGAATCGGGCCTCATCTCGTGTTGATTTTGGGTACATGGAGCTACTTCGCGATACTGGTGTGACCTCAGTGTCCCTCTGTACTGGTGACAGTGTTCTTGCAGATTGTCTCTAGATCCATCAAGCAAGTCGAGGCTCCTTACATGTTTCTTGGGGATCACGGGATGGCTCTGCATGCAGCGCAGGGGAATCGGGCCTCATCTCGCTTTGGGGGGGAAGTCTCATGGTTTTTCGCAAGTTGCGGCGGGGACCTGTGGTATATTCTCAGTTTCGGCGGGGATGGCTCTTCAACACTCGTGTTTGTCCAGCGACGTCTGGACCCCTGTCGAGTTACGAGGGAAACCTCAGGAATCTCTTCGAGGCTTGGCAGGGCCAAAGGGACGCTTCTCGAGGTGAGGTGGGAGACCCAGGTTCCCTTTGTAATAGCCACAGGGATATTGGGATTCCTGTCAATGTTCAAGAGGAGTCATGCATCGTCACGCTCGGGGTGTCAAAGGCATGTGAGGCATTCGGTCGAGAGGATTCGGGGAACTAGGCCTTTCTCTAGGGACTCCACAGGAGATTCAGACATCCCTTCACCGTGTGAGATTGAAGAAGAGCCTGTATTCAAGCCACCGCAAGAAACACGGCCTCCATTCGAGTCATGGCTTTTCAGTGTATATTCCACTTGAGGCAGCAAAATCAGGGTCCCTCCCTCACAACTACTGCTGAGAGAAGCCTCCTCTTGAGGGGCTTATGAAAGTTGGCATACGTGTTCAGTCTAACCAGGCAATCAGCTCTAATCTCCAGGCAATTTGGGGCCCACGGAGCATTCCTCGATTTGCACTGCTGAATTGGTGTTCCTCTAGGCTGGCACGTTTTTCTCGGGGAACCTCTGGAGTTGGTTAAAGGAAGTCAAGCCACTGGTTGTGTTTGCTGCGGAACTGGGGATGGCTCTGGAGTCAAGGCAGGGGAATCGGGCCTCATGTCGAGCTTATTTGGGGTACATGGAGCTCCTTCGTGATGGAGGTGTGACCTCAGGGTCCCTCTGTACTTGTGACAGTGTTCTTGCCGATTGTTAATAGATCCATCAAGCAAGTCGAGGCTCCTTACAAGTTTCATGGGGATCACGGAAATGCTCTGCTTGCAGTGCAGGGGAATCGGGCCTCATCTCACTTTGAGGGGAAAGTCTCATGGTTTTTCTCGAGTTGCGGAGGGGACCTGTGGTATATTCTCGAGTTAGGGTGGGGATGGCCCTTCAACACTCGTGTTTGTCCAGCAACATCTGGACTCCTGTTTAGTTACGAGGGACACCTCAGAAATCTCTTAGAGGCTTGGCAGGGCCAGAGGGACGCTTCTCAAGGTGAGGTGGGATAACCAGGGTCCCTTTCCAGTAGCGACAGGGATATTGGGATTCCTGTCAATGTTCAAGAGGAGTCAGGCATCGTCACCTTTTGAAGCAGAGAACTCTTCGTGCCGCTCGAGGTGTTAAAGACATGTGAGGCATTCCATCGAAAGGAATAGGGGACCTAGGGCTTTCTCTAAGGACTCCACAGGATATTCAGACATCCCTTCGTCTTGTGAGATGAAAAATGAGCCTGTATTGAAGCCTCTGCAAGGAAATCCGGCCTCCTTTCGAGTCAGGGCTTCTCGGTGTATAATCCACTTGAAGCAACAAACTCAGGATCCATCCCTCACACATACTGCTGAGAGAAGCTTCTTCATGCGGATCTTGTGGAAAGTTGGCATACGTCTTGAGTCTAAGCCAGGCAATCAGCTCTCATCTCCACTCAATTTGTCGTCCATGGAACGTTCCTCGATTTGCTCTACTGAACTTGGTATTCCTCTAGACTTGCACGTTTTTCTCGGGGAACCTCTGGAGTTGCCTAAAGGAAGTCAAGCCACTGGTCCTGTTTGATGGGAATGGGGGATGACTCTGGAGTCAAGGCAGGGAAATCGGACCTCATCTCGAGTTTATTTGGGGTGCATGGAGCTCCTTCGCGATGCTGGTGTGACCTCAGGTTCCCTCTGTACTTGTGACAGTCTTCTTGTGGACTATCACTAGATCCATCAAGCAAGTCGAGGCTCCTTACATGTTTCATGGGGATCACGGGACTACTCTGCCTGCAGTGCAGAGGAATCGCACCTCATCTCGCTTTGGGGGGATGTCTCATGGTTTTTCTCGCGTTGCGGCAGGGACCTGGGGTATATTCTCGAGTTAAGGCGGGAATGGCCCTTCAAAACTTGTGTTTGTCCAGTGACGTCAGGACTCCTTTCGAGTTACGAGGAGCACCTCAGGAATCTCTTCGAGGGTTGGCAGGGCCAAAGGGACACTTCTCTATGTGAGGCGGGAGACCTAGGGTCCCTTTCTGGTAGCCACTGGGATATTGGGATTGCTCTAAATCTTCAAGTGTAGTCAGGCATCGTCACCTTTTGAAGCAGTGAACTCTGCGTGTCGCTCGATGTTTCAAAGGCATGTGATGAATTCCGTCGAAAGGAGTCGGGGACCTAGGCCTTTCTCTACGGACTCCACTGGGGATTCAGACATGCCTTCACCTTGTGAGATGAAAGAGGAACCTGTATTTAAGCAACTGCAATGAAACCCGGCCTCCTTTCGATTCAGGGCTTCTCGGTATATATTCCAATTGAGGCAGCAAACACAGGGTCCCGCCCTCACATCTATTGCTGCGAGAAGTCTCCTCTTGAGGGGCTTGTGGAAAGTTGTCATACTTCGTGAGTCTAAGACAGGCAGTCAGCTCTCATCGCCAGGCAATCTGCGGTCCACGCATTCCTCTAGTTGCTCTGCTGAACTTGGTATTCCTCTAGGCTTGGCACGTTGTTCTCGGGGAATATCTGGAGTTGCCTAAAGGAAGTCAAGACACTGGTCGTGTTAGCTGGGTAACGTGGGATGGCTCTGGAGTCAGGGCAGGGGAATTGGTCCTCATTTCCAGTGGATTTGGGGTACATGGAGCTGCTTCGCGATGCTGGTGTGACCTCAGGGTCCCTCTACAATTGTGACAGTTTTCTTGCGAATTGACTCGAGATCCATCAAGCAAGTTGAGGCTCCTTACATGCTTCATGGGGATCACGGGATTGCGCTGCATGCAGTGCAGGGGAGTCGGGCCTCATCTCGCTTTGAGGGGGAAGTCTCATGGTTTATCTCGAGTTGTGGAGGGGACCTGGGGTATATTCTCGAGTTACGGCGGGGATGGCCCTTCAACGCTTATGCTTGTACAGCGATGTCAGGACTCCTGTCAAGTTACGAGGGACACCTCAGGAATCTCTTCGAGGCTTGGCAGGGCCAAAGGGACGCTTCTCGAGGTGAGGCGGAGTCCCACCTCCCTTTCCAGTAGCCACAGGGATATTGGGATTCCTGTCAATGTTCAAGAGAAGTCAGGCATCGTCACCTTTTGAAACAGTGAAATCTGCCTGCAGCTCGAGGTGTCAAAGGCATGTAAGGCATTCCGTCGAAAGGAGTCGGGGACTTAGGGCTTTCTTTAGGGACTCCACAGGGGATTCAGATATCCCTTCACCATGTGAAATGAAAGAGGAGCCTGTATTCAAGCAACTGCAAGGAATCACGGCCTCCTTTCGAGTCAGGGATTCTCGGTGTATATTCCAATTGAGGCAGCAAACTCAGGGTCCCTCCCTCACACCCACTGCTGAGAGAAGCCTCCTCTTGAAGGGCTTGTGGAAAGTTGGCATACGTCCTGAGTCTAAGCCAGGCAGTCAGCTCTCATCTCCAGACAATTTGCTGTCCACGGAGTATTCCTCGAGTTGCTCTGCTCTACTTGCTATTCCTCTAGACTTGGCACGTTGTACTCGGGGAACCTCTGGAGTTGCCTAAAGGAAGTCAAGCCACTGGTCGTGTTTGCTGGGGATCGGGGGATGGCTCTGGAGTCAAGACTGAGGAATCAGGCCTCATCTCGAGTTGATTTGGGGTACATGGAGCTCCTTTGCGATGCTTGTGTGACCTCAGGACTCTCTCTACTTGTGACAGTGTTCTTGAGGATTGTCGCGAGATCCATTAAGAAAGTCAAGGCTTCTTACATGTTTCATGGGGATCACGGGGTTGCTCTGTATGCAGTGCAGGGGAATCGTGCCTCATCTCGCTTTCAGGGGAAAGTCTCGTGGTTTTTCTCGAGTTGCGGTGGGGACCTGTGGTATATTCTCGAGTTACATCGGGGATGGCCCTTCAAAACTAGTGTTTGTCCAACAACGTCAGGACTCCTGTCGAGTTACTACGGACACTTCAGGAATCTCTTCGAGGCTTGGCAGGGCCAAAGGGACGCTTCTCGAGGTGAGGCGAGAGACCCAGGGACCCATTCCAGTAGCCACAGTGATATTGGGATTCCTGTCAATGTTCTAGAGGAGTCAGGCTTCGTCATCTTTAGAAGCAGTGGACTCTGCGTGCCGCTCGAGTTGTCAAAGACAAGTGAGGCATTCCATCGAAAAGTGTCGGGAACCAAGGCCTTTCTCTAGGGACTCCACAGGGGATTCAGACATGCCATCACGTTGTGAGATGAAAGAGGAGCATCTAATCAAGCCATTGCAAGGAAACTCGTTCTCCTTTTACATCAGGGCTTCTCGGTGTATATTCCACTTTAGGCAGCAAACTCAGGGTCCCTCCCTCTCAACTACTGCTGAGAGCAGCCTCCCCTTGAGGGGCTTTTGGTAAGTTGGCATACGTCTTCAGTCTCAGCCAGGCAATCAGCTCTCATCTACAGGCAATTTGGGTCCATGGAGCATTCCTCGAGTTCCTCTGCTGAGCTTGGTATTCCTCTATGCTTGGCACGTTGTTCTCGGGGAACCTCTGGAGTTGCCTAAAGGAAGTCAAACCACTGGTCCTGTTTGATGGGGAACTGGCGATGGCTCTGGAGTAAATGCAGGGGAATCGGGCCTCATCTCGTGTTGATTTTGGGTACATGGAGCTACTTCGCGATACTGGTGTGACCTCAGTGTCCCTCTGTACTGGTGACAGTGTTCTTGCAGATTGTCTCTAGATCCATCAAGCAAGTCGAGGCTCCTTACATGTTTCTTGGGGATCACGGGATGGCTCTGCATGCAGCGCAGGGGAATCGGGCCTCATCTCGCTTTGGGGGGGAAGTCTCATGGTTTTTCGCAAGTTGCGGCGGGGACCTGTGGTATATTCTCCAGTTTCGGCGGGGATGGCTCTTCAACACTCGTGTTTGTCCAGCGACGTCTGGACCCCTGTCGAGTTACGAGGGAAACCTCAGGAATCTCTTCGAGGCTTGGCAGGGCCAAAGGGACGCTTCTCGAGGTGAGTGGGAGACCCAGGTTCCCTTTGTAATAGCCACAGGGATATTGGGATTCCTGTCAATGTTCAAGAGGAGTCATGCATCGTCACGCTCGGGGTGTCAAAGGCATGTGAGGCATTCGGTCGAGAGGATTCGGGGAACTAGGCCTTTCTCTAGGGACTCCACAGGAGATTCAGACATCCCTTCACCGTGTGAGATTGAAGAAGAGCCTGTATTCAAGCCACCGCAAGAAACACGGCCTCCATTCGAGTCATGGCTTTTCAGTGTATATTCCACTTGAGGCAGCAAAATCAGGGTCCCTCCCTCACAACTACTGCTGAGAGAAGCCTCCTCTTGAGGGGCTTATGAAAGTTGGCATACGTGTTCAGTCTAAGCCAGGCAATCAGCTCTAATCTCCAGGCAATTTGGGGCCCACGGAGCATTCCTCGATTTGCACTGCTGAATTGGTGTTCCTCTAGGCTGGCACGTTTTTCTCTCGGGGAACCTCTGGAGTTGGTTAAAGGAAGTCAAGCCACTGGTTGTGTTTGCTGCGGAACTGGGGATGGCTCTGGAGTCAAGGCAGGGGAATCGGGCCTCATGTCGAGCTTATTTGGGGTACATGGAGCTCCTTCGTGATGGAGGTGTGACCTCAGGGTCCCTCTGTACTTGTGACAGTGTTCTTGCCGATTGTTAATAGATCCATCAAGCAAGTCGAGGCTCCTTACAAGTTTCATGGGGATCACGGAAATGCTCTGCTTGCAGTGCAGGGGAATCGGGCCTCATCTCACTTTGAGGGGAAAGTCTCATGGTTTTTCTCGAGTTGCGGAGGGGACCTGTGGTATATTCTCGAGTTAGGGTGGGGATGGCCCTTCAACACTCGTGTTTGTCCAGCAACATCTGGACTCCTGTTTAGTTACGAGGGACACCTCAGAAATCTCTTAGAGGCTTGGCAGGGCCAGAGGGACGCTTCTCAAGGTGAGGTGGGATAACCAGGGTCCCTTTCCAGTAGCGACAGGGATATTGGGATTCCTGTCAATGTTCAAGAGGAGTCAGGCATCGTCACCTTTTGAAGCAGAGAACTCTTCGTGCCGCTCGAGGTGTTAAAGACATGTGAGGCATTCCATCGAAAGGAATAGGGGACCTAGGGCTTTCTCTAAGGACTCCACAGGATATTCAGACATCCCTTCGTCTTGTGAGATGAAAAATGAGCCTGTATTGAAGCCTCTGCAAGGAAATCCGGCCTCCTTTCGAGTCAGGGCTTCTCGATGTATAATCCACTTGAAGCAACAAACTCAGGATCCATCCCTCACACATACTGCTGAGAGAAGCTTCTTCATGCGGATCTTGTGGAAAGTTGGCATACGTCTTGAGTCTAAGCCAGGCAATCAGCTCTCATCTCCACTCAATTTGTCGTCCATGGAACGTTCCTCGATTTGCTCTACTGAACTTGGTATTCCTCTAGACTTGCACGTTTTTCTCGGGGAACCTCTGGTGTTGCCTAAAGGAAGTCAAGCCACTGGTCCTGTTTGATGGGAATGGGGGATGACTCTGGAGTCAAGGCAGGGAAATCGGACCTCATCTCGAGTTTATTTGGGGTGCATGGAGCTCCTTCGCGATGCTGGTGTGACCTCAGGTTCCCTCTGTACTTGTGACAGTCTTCTTGTGGACTATCACTAGATCCATCAAGCAAGTCGAGGCTCCTTACATGTTTCATGGGGATCACGGGACTACTCTGCCTGCAGTGCAGAGGAATCGCACCTCATCTCGCTTTGGGGGGATGTCTCATGGTTTTTCTCGCGTTGCGGCAGGGACCTGGGGTATATTCTCGAGTTAAGGCGGGAATGGCCCTTCAAAACTTGTGTTTGTCCAGTGACGTCAGGACTCCTTTCGAGTTACGAGGAGCACCTCAGGAATCTCTTCGAGGGTTGGCAGGGCCAAAGGGACACTTCTCTATGTGAGGCGGGAGACCTAGGGTCCCTTTCTGGTAGCCACTGGGATATTGGGATTGCTCTAAATCTTCAAGTGTAGTCAGGCATCGTCACCTTTTGAAGCAGTGAACTCTGCGTGTCGCTCGATGTTTCAAAGGCATGTGATGAATTCCGTCGAAAGGAGTCGGGGACCTAGGCCTTTCTCTACGGACTCCACTGGGGATTCAGACATGCCTTCACCTTGTGAGATGAAAGAGGAACCTGTATTTAAGCAACTGCAATGAAACCCGGCCTCCTTTCGATTCAGGGCTTCTCGGTATATATTCCAATTGAGGCAGCAAACACAGGGTCCCGCCCTCACATCTATTGCTGCGAGAAGTCTCCTCTTGAGGGGCTTGTGGAAAGTTGTCATACTTCGTGAGTCTAAGACAGGCAGTCAGCTCTCATCGCCAGGCAATCTGCGGTCCACGGAGCATTCCTCTAGTTGCTCTGCTGAACTTGGTATTCCTCTAGGCTTGGCACGTTGTTCTCGGGGAATATCTGGAGTTGCCTAAAGGAAGTCAAGACACTGGTCGTGTTAGCTGGGTAACGTGGGATGGCTCGGAGAGTCAGGGCAGGGGAATTGGTCCTCATTTCCAGTGGATTTGGGGTACATGGAGCTGCTTCGCGATGCTGGTGTGACCTCAGGGTCCCTCTACAATTGTGACAGTTTTCTTGCGAATTGACTCGAGATCCATCAAGCAAGTTGAGGCTCCTTACATGCTTCATGGGGATCACGGGATTGCGCTGCATGCAGTGCAGGGGAGTCGGGCCTCATCTCGCTTTGAGGGGGAAGTCTCATGGTTTATCTCGAGTTGTGGAGGGGACCTGGGGTATATTCTCGAGTTACGGCGGGGATGGCCCTTCAACGCTTATGCTTGTACAGCGATGTCAGGACTCCTGTCAAGTTACGAGGGACACCTCAGGAATCTCTTCGAGGCTTGGCAGGGCCAAAGGGACGCTTCTCGAGGTGAGGCGGAGTCCCACCTCCCTTTCCAGTAGCCACAGGGATATTGGGATTCCTGTCAATGTTCAAGAGAAGTCAGGCATCGTCACCTTTTGAAACAGTGAAATCTGCCTGCAGCTCGAGGTGTCAAAGGCATGTAAGGCATTCCGTCGAAAGGAGTCGGGGACTTAGGGCTTTCTTTAGGGACTCCACAGGGGATTCAGATATCCCTTCACCATGTGAAATGAAAGAGGAGCCTGTATTCAAGCAACTGCAAGGAATCACGGCCTCCTTTCGAGTCAGGGATTCTCGGTGTATATTCCAATTGAGGCAGCAAACTCAGGGTCCCTCCCTCACACCCACTGCTGAGAGAAGCCTCCTCTTGAAGGGCTTGTGGAAAGTTGGCATACGTCCTGAGTCTAAGCCAGGCAGTCAGCTCTCATCTCCAGACAATTTGCTGTCCACGGAGTATTCCTCGAGTTGCTCTGCTCTACTTGCTATTCCTCTAGACTTGGCACGTTGTACTCGGGGAACCTCTGGAGTTGCCTAAAGGAAGTCAAGCCACTGGTCGTGTTTGCTGGGGATCGGGGGATGGCTCTGGAGTCAAGACTGAGGAATCAGGCCTCATCTCGAGTTGATTTGGGGTACATGGAGCTCCTTTGCGATGCTTGTGTGACCTCAGGACTCTCTCTACTTGTGACAGTGTTCTTGAGGATTGTCGCGAGATCCATTAAGAAAGTCAAGGCTTCTTACATGTTTCATGGGGATCACGGGGTTGCTCTGTATGCAGTGCAGGGGAATCGTGCCTCATCTCGCTTTCAGGGGAAAGTCTCGTGGTTTTTCTCGAGTTGCGGTGGGGACCTGTGGTATATTCTCGAGTTACATCGGGGATGGCCCTTCAAAACTAGTGTTTGTCCAACAACGTCAGGACTCCTGTCGAGTTACTACGGACACTTCAGGAATCTCTTCGAGGCTTGGCAGGGCCAAAGGGACGCTTCTCGAGGTGAGGCGAGAGACCCAGGGACCCATTCCAGTAGCCACAGTGATATTGGGATTCCTGTCAATGTTCTAGAGGAGTCAGGCTTCGTCATCTTTAGAAGCAGTGGACTCTGCGTGCCGCTCGAGTTGTCAAAGACAAGTGAGGCATTCCATCGAAAAGTGTCGGGAACCAAGGCCTTTCTCTAGGGACTCCACAGGGGATTCAGACATGCCATCACGTTGTGAGATGAAAGAGGAGCATCTAATCAAGCCATTGCAAGGAAACTCGTTCTCCTTTTACATCAGGGCTTCTCGGTGTATATTCCACTTTAGGCAGCAAACTCAGGGTCCCTCCCTCTCAACTACTGCTGAGAGCAGCCTCCCCTTGAGGGGCTTTTGGTAAGTTGGCATACGTCTTCAGTCTCAGCCAGGCAATCAGCTCTCATCTACAGGCAATTTGGGTCCATGGAGCATTCCTCGAGTTCCTCTGCTGAGCTTGGTATTCCTCTATGCTTGGCACGTTGTTCTCGGGGAACCTCTGGAGTTGCCTAAAGGAAGTCAAACCACTGGTCCTGTTTGATGGGGAACTGGCGATGGCTCTGGAGTAAATGCAGGGGAATCGGGCCTCATCTCGTGTTGATTTTGGGGTACATGGAGCTACTTCGCGATACTGGTGTGACCTCAGTGTCCCTCTGTACTGGTGACAGTGTTCTTGCAGATTGTCTCTAGATCCATCAAGCAAGTCGAGGCTCCTTACATGTTTCTTGGGGATCACGGGATGGCTCTGCATGCAGCGCAGGGGAATCGGGCCTCATCTCGCTTTGGGGGGGAAGTCTCATGGTTTTTCGCAAGTTGCGGCGGGGACCTGTGGTATATTCTCCAGTTTCGGCGGGGATGGCTCTTCAACACTCGTGTTTGTCCAGCGACGTCTGGACCCCTGTCGAGTTACGAGGGAAACCTCAGGAATCTCTTCGAGGCTTGGCAGGGCCAAAGGGACGCTTCTCGAGGTGAGGTGGGAGACCCAGGTTCCCTTTGTAATAGCCACAGGGATATTGGGATTCCTGTCAATGTTCAAGAGGAGTCATGCATCGTCACGCTCGGGGTGTCAAAGGCATGTGAGGCATTCGGTCGAGAGGATTCGGGGAACTAGGCCTTTCTCTAGGGACTCCACAGGAGATTCAGACATCCCTTCACCGTGTGAGATTGAAGAAGAGCCTGTATTCAAGCCACCGCAAGAAACACGGCCTCCATTCGAGTCATGGCTTTTCAGTGTATATTCCACTTGAGGCAGCAAAATCAGGGTCCCTCCCTCACAACTACTGCTGAGAGAAGCCTCCTCTTGAGGGGCTTATGAAAGTTGGCATACGTGTTCAGTCTAAGCCAGGCAATCAGCTCTAATCTCCAGGCAATTTGGGGCCCACGGAGCATTCCTCGATTTGCACTGCTGAATTGGTGTTCCTCTAGGCTGGCACGTTTTTCTCGGGGAACCTCTGGAGTTGGTTAAAGGAAGTCAAGCCACTGGTTGTGTTTGCTGCGGAACTGGGGATGGCTCTGGAGTCAAGGCAGGGGAATCGGGCCTCATGTCGAGCTTATTTGGGGTACATGGAGCTCCTTCGTGATGGAGGTGTGACCTCAGGGTCCCTCTGTACTTGTGACAGTGTTCTTGCCGATTGTTAATAGATCCATCAAGCAAGTCGAGGCTCCTTACAAGTTTCATGGGGATCACGGAAATGCTCTGCTTGCAGTGCAGGGGAATCGGGCCTCATCTCACTTTGAGGGGAAAGTCTCATGGTTTTTCTCGAGTTGCGGAGGGGACCTGTGGTATATTCTCGAGTTAGGGTGGGGATGGCCCTTCAACACTCGTGTTTGTCCAGCAACATCTGGACTCCTGTTTAGTTACGAGGGACACCTCAGAAATCTCTTAGAGGCTTGGCAGGGCCAGAGGGACGCTTCTCAAGGTGAGGTGGGATAACCAGGGTCCCTTTCCAGTAGCGACAGGGATATTGGGATTCCTGTCAATGTTCAAGAGGAGTCAGGCATCGTCACCTTTTGAAGCAGAGAACTCTTCGTGCCGCTCGAGGTGTTAAAGACATGTGAGGCATTCCATCGAAAGGAATAGGGGACCTAGGGCTTTCTCTAAGGACTCCACAGGATATTCAGACATCCCTTCGTCTTGTGAGATGAAAAATGAGCCTGTATTGAAGCCTCTGCAAGGAAATCCGGCCTCCTTTCGAGTCAGGGCTTCTCGGTGTATAATCCACTTGAAGCAACAAACTCAGGATCCATCCCTCACACATACTGCTGAGAGAAGCTTCTTCATGCGGATCTTGTGGAAAGTTGGCATACGTCTTGAGTCTAAGCCAGGCAATCAGCTCTCATCTCCACTCAATTTGTCGTCCATGGAACGTTCCTCGATTTGCTCTACTGAACTTGGTATTCCTCTAGACTTGCACGTTTTTCTCGGGGAACCTCTGGAGTTGCCTAAAGGAAGTCAAGCCACTGGTCCTGTTTGATGGGAATGGGGGATGACTCTGGAGTCAAGGCAGGGAAATCGGACCTCATCTCGAGTTTATTTGGGGTGCATGGAGCTCCTTCGCGATGCTGGTGTGACCTCAGGTTCCCTCTGTACTTGTGACAGTCTTCTTGTGGACTATCACTAGATCCATCAAGCAAGTCGAGGCTCCTTACATGTTTCATGGGGATCACGGGACTACTCTGCCTGCAGTGCAGAGGAATCGCACCTCATCTCGCTTTGGGGGGATGTCTCATGGTTTTTCTCGCGTTGCGGCAGGGACCTGGGGTATATTCTCGAGTTAAGGCGGGAATGGCCCTTCAAAACTTGTGTTTGTCCAGTGACGTCAGGACTCCTTTCGAGTTACGAGGAGCACCTCAGGAATCTCTTCGAGGGTTGGCAGGGCCAAAGGGACACTTCTCTATGTGAGGCGGGAGACCTAGGGTCCCTTTCTGGTAGCCACTGGGATATTGGGATTGCTCTAAATCTTCAAGTGTAGTCAGGCATCGTCACCTTTTGAAGCAGTGAACTCTGCGTGTCGCTCGATGTTTCAAAGGCATGTGATGAATTCCGTCGAAAGGAGTCGGGGACCTAGGCCTTTCTCTACGGACTCCACTGGGGATTCAGACATGCCTTCACCTTGTGAGATGAAAGAGGAACCTGTATTTAAGCAACTGCAATGAAACCCGGCCTCCTTTCGATTCAGGGCTTCTCGGTATATATTCCAATTGAGGCAGCAAACACAGGGTCCCGCCCTCACATCTATTGCTGCGAGAAGTCTCCTCTTGAGGGGCTTGTGGAAAGTTGTCATACTTCGTGAGTCTAAGACAGGCAGTCAGCTCTCATCGCCAGGCAATCTGCGGTCCACGGAGCATTCCTCTAGTTGCTCTGCTGAACTTGGTATTCCTCTAGGCTTGGCACGTTGTTCTCGGGGAATATCTGGAGTTGCCTAAAGGAAGTCAAGACACTGGTCGTGTTAGCTGGGTAACGTGGGATGGCTCTGGAGTCAGGGCAGGGGAATTGGTCCTCATTTCCAGTGGATTTGGGGTACATGGAGCTGCTTCGCGATGCTGGTGTGACCTCAGGGTCCCTCTACAATTGTGACAGTTTTCTTGCGAATTGACTCGAGATCCATCAAGCAAGTTGAGGCTCCTTACATGCTTCATGGGGATCACGGGATTGCGCTGCATGCAGTGCAGGGGAGTCGGGCCTCATCTCGCTTTGAGGGGGAAGTCTCATGGTTTATCTCGAGTTGTGGAGGGGACCTGGGGTATATTCTCGAGTTACGGCGGGGATGGCCCTTCAACGCTTATGCTTGTACAGCGATGTCAGGACTCCTGTCAAGTTACGAGGGACACCTCAGGAATCTCTTCGAGGCTTGGCAGGGCCAAAGGGACGCTTCTCGAGGTGAGGCGGAGTCCCACCTCCCTTTCCAGTAGCCACAGGGATATTGGGATTCCTGTCAATGTTCAAGAGAAGTCAGGCATCGTCACCTTTTGAAACAGTGAAATCTGCCTGCAGCTCGAGGTGTCAAAGGCATGTAAGGCATTCCGTCGAAAGGAGTCGGGGACTTAGGGCTTTCTTTAGGGACTCCACAGGGGATTCAGATATCCCTTCACCATGTGAAATGAAAAGAGGAGCCTGTATTCAAGCAACTGCAAGGAATCACGGCCTCCTTTCGAGTCAGGGATTCTCGGTGTATATTCCAATTGAGGCAGCAAACTCAGGGTCCCTCCCTCACACCCACTGCTGAGAGAAGCCTCCTCTTGAAGGGCTTGTGGAAAGTTGGCATACGTCCTGAGTCTAAGCCAGGCAGTCAGCTCTCATCTCCAGACAATTTGCTGTCCACGGAGTATTCCTCGAGTTGCTCTGCTCTACTTGCTATTCCTCTAGACTTGGCACGTTGTACTCGGGGAACCTCTGGAGTTGCCTAAAGGAAGTCAAGCCACTGGTCGTGTTTGCTGGGGATCGGGGGATGGCTCTGGAGTCAAGACTGAGGAATCAGGCCTCATCTCGAGTTGATTTGGGGTACATGGAGCTCCTTTGCGATGCTTGTGTGACCTCAGGACTCTCTCTACTTGTGACAGTGTTCTTGAGGATTGTCGCGAGATCCATTAAGAAAGTCAAGGCTTCTTACATGTTTCATGGGGATCACGGGGTTGCTCTGTATGCAGTGCAGGGGAATCGTGCCTCATCTCGCTTTCAGGGGAAAGTCTCGTGGTTTTTCTCGAGTTGCGGTGGGGACCTGTGGTATATTCTCGAGTTACATCGGGGATGGCCCTTCAAAACTAGTGTTTGTCCAACAACGTCAGGACTCCTGTCGAGTTACTACGGACACTTCAGGAATCTCTTCGAGGCTTGGCAGGGCCAAAGGGACGCTTCTCGAGGTGAGGCGAGAGACCCAGGGACCCATTCCAGTAGCCACAGTGATATTGGGATTCCTGTCAATGTTCTAGAGGAGTCAGGCTTCGTCATCTTTAGAAGCAGTGGACTCTGCGTGCCGCTCGAGTTGTCAAAGACAAGTGAGGCATTCCATCGAAAAGTGTCGGGAACCAAGGCCTTTCTCTAGGGACTCCACAGGGGATTCAGACATGCCATCACGTTGTGAGATGAAAGAGGAGCATCTAATCAAGCCATTGCAAGGAAACTCGTTCTCCTTTTACATCAGGGCTTCTCGGTGTATATTCCACTTTAGGCAGCAAACTCAGGGTCCCTCCCTCTCAACTACTGCTGAGAGCAGCCTCCCCTTGAGGGGCTTTTGGTAAGTTGGCATACGTCTTCAGTCTCAGCCAGGCAATCAGCTCTCATCTACAGGCAATTTGGGTCCATGGAGCATTCCTCGAGTTCCTCTGCTGAGCTTGGTATTCCTCTATGCTTGGCACGTTGTTCTCGGGGAACCTCTGGAGTTGCCTAAAGGAAGTCAAACCACTGGTCCTGTTTGATGGGGAACTGGCGATGGCTCTGGAGTAAATGCAGGGGAATCGGGCCTCATCTCGTGTTGATTTTGGGTACATGGAGCTACTTCGCGATACTGGTGTGACCTCAGTGTCCCTCTGTACTGGTGACAGTGTTCTTGCAGATTGTCTCTAGATCCATCAAGCAAGTCGAGGCTCCT
>JAJLRB010000062.1:0-17767 GCA_020976825.1 Odocoileus hemionus
CCAGGGACCATGATTCTTCCATCTTGTGACCTCGTATTGTCTAGAAGGGTTTCTCAAACTCAGAATCACCTAGAGAGCTTGTTAACACCTTGACCGCTGGGCCCAACTCCAGAGACGCTCACTTTGTAAGTCTTGAGTAGCTCCCGAGAATCTGCACTGTGAACAAGCTTCCAGGTAGCATGTGTGCTACTGGTCCTGAGATCCATTTGCAGGGCCACAGCTGGACAGCCTCCAGGAGCTACCTTCAGTGTTCATAGTGGATGGGGAAGAAGACTTCTCAGAGAAAATTCACCTGCTCCTAACCATCTTTGCTATGAAGTTACAGGCACCACTTTTGTTCACTTTCTATTGTTAGGAACTAGCCACTCAGGACCTATTTAATACAGGAACTCTGGGAAATTATTCCAGCAATGCATCACGGAAAGGAGGAAAAGTCGATCTGGGGGGCATTATCAGTGTCACTGAGAATAACGATTTTAAAATACCTAAAAACTAAAAATTAAACAAAATATAAAACCTGAAAGGCCCTCTAGGGCAAAAGTGATTTAATTACTGAGTTCTTGCAGATGGAAAAAAGATTAGTCTTGTAGAATTATATTCAGATGATATTTTCATATTGTTATTCAGCCCTCTTATTTTTTCATTCAAAAATATAAAACAGCTAAATAGTTTTTATTAGTTTGTACATACATACAACCAGTCCATCCTAAAGGAGATCAGTCCTGGGTGTTCATTGGAAGGACTGATGCTGAAGCTGAAACTCCAATATTTTGGCCACCTCATGCAAAGAGTTGACTCATTGGAAAAGACCCTGATGCTGGGAAAGATTGAGGCAGGAGAAGGAGACAAACAGAGGATGAGATGGCTGGATGGCATCACCGACTCGATGGACATGAGTTTGGGTAAACTCCGGGAGTTGGTGATGGACAGGGAGGCCTGGCGTGCTTCGATTCATGGGGCCGCAAAGAGTCGGACACGACTGAGTGACTGAATGACTGACTGACACACAACATATTTTTGTTTGCCTTGTATTCTAGTTTGCTTTCTCTTTAGAATGGAGTTAGTTAGTACTAAATCCTTTCTGGAAGTAAGCATATTGTAAATTATTTTAAAAATACACATATACTTAAAAATCATCTCCCACTAGGTGAGGGTCAGCAAATTAGTAAGCTTTCACTTCAGTTTGGGGTTCAAAATTGAGTTGAAGTTTTTGCTAAAATCACTCTTGCCTTTCACTAACATAGTGATGATCTGGGGAGATTAAAATATTCTTCTGCTGCTTATTATAAAAATGAGCTGCTCCATGTTATGTGCACCAATATTTCCTCATCTGGAGCCTGATTCATGACGCAGTATAAATTATGTGGCAGTTACCTCCCAAGTTGCAAGTTGCCTTCACCTGTGATTTAATTCTTCCAGCTGCCTGTTCCTTGCTTTTTAAAAAAAATTTTCTTTTTTTTCAAATACTGAAGATACAGTAATTACAGCCTTTATATTATTTAATTTATGCATCCACCTCTCCAGGGAAAGAAAAAGGTAAACATGATAAGGTTTTCCCATACAAAACTGAATATCTTTTTTTCTCACTAGGCTGCACTTTTGCATTCAATGCTTTGGCAGTATGCTTGCCAAGTTGACAGGTGAATTTTCAGCTTGTGTTTGGGGAAAGCTCAACTTGAAATTTGGATGCTTTCTGACAGGGAGTGCGCTAATTCCTTTTTTAAGGAATGCCCAACAAAAATAAAATAAATTACAAAGACTTGTGAGTGATGATTTCTCGTGGTCTCTAGTTAATTGTGTCCTTTGCAGAGACTTGGTCAGAAATCACACATTGCAGTGTTTGTAGAATTTTATGAACATGCAATAAAAAAATTTGTTTACTGGAATACTGTCCATGCTAATGTATGGAGAACTCTCCTGATAGATACTGTTGATGTTATACTCCTTATTAAGCAACTATTATGAAGCTATATAAATATTAAAGCTCATAATGGAATCGAAGACTGCCAAAAGAAGATATCTTATAATGTAAGGATTATAGATATTATACTACACAAACGGTGAAGCTGATATCACTGGAGGGTTCGTTGAGCGACCCTTCCTCAAGAGGGTTTCTAGGAACAAACACATAATGTGAAATCCACATGACAGAGTTTATTTAAGTATATCCTAGTCTCACATTTTCTCGTTTCTCTTTCCATGCCTCAATACGCACTATGCACACGAGCCAATACTATATCCAATAAAAGGCACAGTCCCTCTTTGTGGTGACATTAAACAAAGCCATCGAGGTGTCTCAATTTGTTACCTAAGAATGTTAAAGTCATCCATGGTTTATTATTAGAACTATGATTCCAGCACATACACGTACTATACTATGTATGATAGGCACTTGTGATTGCTTTAGTTAAATCCTTCGTAGGAATGTCAATATGTCATCCACCTCGGGAATGGAGAAAAAATCATGAACCTGTATATTGAAAAGAATGGTAAACACCTTCACCTGGCACTATAAGGAATTGTCACAGCTGTAAGTGTATCACGTGTGTACAACTATCTATCTGGGTTCTTTTCCAGGATTCTCACAGCAACTGAATCCCACCCATTAAAGAACTCTCATTTGTGAACCAATTATCAAAGTTAGAGATGCAGAAAAATCTACATAATACTCGTGAAAGAATGCAGCTATACTTGTCTGTTATAAAGAGCCAACAATAACATAAACCCTAATTGCTAAATAACCTGCCCCAAACGTCACACCATCAGTTCCTTCTTAGTCTGCTAGACATTCATCTCCAGTCTCTTAATGCTCTTGCTATCAGAAATTTGGCTCGAACTCGCTGCAGATCTCTTTGGAGAAAGTACTAATCCAAATGTAAGGATGCTATGAAGATCTTACATGCATTCCTTTTGTGCGGCAAGAAATCTCGTTTGAGAATTAGCCACAGCCGACTTTTTATCATAGAGAGAACCTTTTGAAAATCTCATATAATCACAGAATGAAAATGCCTATTGAGCTGTGTGGGATATCACAAACGATAGTGTGTAAAAAACTTTTATAGAGATGGAAATTACCAAGGTACACTTTTAACTCTCTCACTTGATGTGGATAATCATTGTATAGCACGGACAAGAACTCAACAACGTTAGAACCCAGTTTTGGATATTAAAGGCTAGTTCAAAATTGGGCAAAGGCTAAAGGGAGTACAGCAAAGCTGTATAGCAACTGTCACTTCTGGCTTATTTAACTTATATAGGCAGAATACATCATGGTTCAAAATGGGCTGGATGAATCACAAGCTGGAATCAAGATGCTGCCAGGACATCTAACATCAACAACCTCAGATATTGCAGATGATAACCCTCCTAATGGCAGAAAGTCAAAGGAAATAACTAAAGAGCCTCTTGATGGAAGAGTGACAGAAGAAGAGTGAAAAAGCTGGTTTAAAACTCAAACATTCAAAAAACACTAAGATCATGGCATTCAGTTCCTATCACTTCAAGGCAAATAACAGATGGGGAAAAAGGGATAAACACTGACAGATTTTATTTTCTTGGGGTTCAAAAATCACTGGGGACAGTGACTGCAGCTATGAAATTAAAAGATGCTTACTTCTTTAGAAGAAAAACTATGACAGACCTGCTGCTGCTGCTAAGTCACTTCAGTCACTGTGTGTCCTGACTCTGTGTGACCCCAGAGACGGCAGCCCACCAGGCTCCCCCGTCCCTGGGATTCTCCAGGCAAGAACACTGGGAGTGGGGCTGCCATTTCCTTCTCCAATGCAGGAAAGTGAAAAGTGAAAGTGAAGTCGCTCAGTTTCGGTGTTGATTACTCTTTACGAGGACCCCATGGACCGCAGTCTACCAGGGCTCCTCTGTCCATGGGATTTGTCCAGGCAAGAGTACTGGAGTGGGTTGCCATTGCCTTCTCCAATGACAAACCTGAACAGTCTATTAGAAAAGCAGAGACATCACTTTGCCAACAAAAGTTCAACATACAGTCAAAGCTATCGAGCCAGAAGACAAGCGCTTGTGCACCTCCTTCAAGCACCACCAGCTTCCGACTATGAAGTCTTACACATTGCCGTTAACCACAACTCCGGACCCAAAGACTTACAGCAGCTCATACGCAAAATGACGGGGTTCACCAGGTGGGTCCTGTTACTGGGTTTCAGAACAGCCCGTGACCAAGTTCTGTAGCGCAACCTTCTTCTGGCAGGAAAAAATACGGAGTCAATCATGCGTGGACATGGTCCGCGGAAAGCTCCCTCCCGGGGCCGCGCTCAGCGCCCCCGCTGACATGTAAGGCCGCTTTACCACCCTCACAGACCTGATGATGCCCCGCCTATCAGCCTGTGAACGTCCTATCTTTTAGCTTCTGAAGTTCACAACCCATGCAACTATATTAATTAAGATAACTTACAGTATCAAATATTTGTCCTATCAAATGTTTGCAAGTATCATTTCAACCGTTGCAGTAGAAAGTGTAAAATCCTCGAACGCTAGATGATGTGCAAAAAAAATAAACTAACAAAACGAAAACTAGCACTTCTTGCTAGTTTAGATCTTGCTTTATTTTTGATCTTGATCTTAGGCAACTCGAACTAGGCTTTTTCCTGAGTTTCTAATTTACGTGCTATTAAATAAAAATAAGATAATACTTAATCTTACAAGTAGTTTTGGCGAAGGATTTATTAATGAGGCAACGAGTATAAATAGCTAAGAACTTAATTGAGTAGCTACTGTGTGCAACAAGTTAACTAAAACCAACTTCTACAAACATGTACTTTCTCTCAAAACATCTTCAAAATAAAAAGCCCACGAGGTAGGATTAAGATTATTATTCCTGATTTATACAAACAATCCAAGGAGAGTGAAGTAACTTGCCCCACAGATTATTACCTATCTGGAAGAGCCCTGTAATTGCTGGAATGAAAGACTAATTCCAGACCTGCCTGGCTTTCCAAGAGCTTAATCACACATATAAGGTGCGTCTGTGGTTAATTGAAGCTATAATTAGCCACAGCAGGAATATCACAAATTTACTGCTGGACAACATGATTATAGGAATAAAAAGGTGCAGTAAAAAGAAGCATAAACCTCAGAACAAAAGAATTTAGATTTTAAGCCTAGTTAAATACTTCGCATATCATTGATCCTCCAGCACCGCACAGCTTGCTACTCCAGTGCTGCTGCACAGCTGCTGCCCACAAAGCTGGCCAGTGCCAGAATGGTGAAAGACTAGAGATCTCTTCAAGAAAGTTAGAGATATCAATGGGAACAATTAATGCAAAGATGGGCTCAATAAAGGACAGAAAATGGTATGGACCTAACAGAAAAAGAAGAAAGATTAAGAAGAGGTGGCAAGAATACACAGAAAACTGTACAAAAAAGATCTTAATGACCCAGATAATCACGATGGTGTGATCACTCACTAGAGCCAGACATCCTGGAATGTGAAGTCAGGTGGGCCTTAGAAAGCATCATCTACTACAAACAAAGCTAGTGGAGGTGATGGAATTCCAGTAGAGCTATTTCAAATCCTGAAAGATTGATGCTATGAAAGTGCTTGCACTCAATATGCCAGCAAATTTTGGAAAACTCAGCAGTGGCCAAGTACTGGAAAAGGTCAGTTTTCATTCCAATCCCAAAGAAAGGCAATGCCAAAGAATGCTCAAACTATCTTGCACAATTGCACTCATCTCACATACTAGTAAAGTAATGCTCAAAATTCTCCAAGCCAGGTTTCAACAATACACTGAACCATGAACTTCCAGATGTTCAAGCTGGATTTAGAAAAAGGTAGAGGTACCAGAAATCAAATTGCCAACATCCACTGAATCATCAAAAAAAGCAAGAGAATTCTGGAAAAACTTCTACTTCTGCTTTATTGACTATGCCAAAGCCTTTGACTGTGTGGATCACAATAAACTGTGTAGGGGAAATTCTGAAAGAGATGGGAATACCAGACATCTGACCTGCCTCTTGAGAAACCTGTATGCAGGTCAGGAAGCAACAGTTAGAAATTGGACATGGAACAACAAGACTGGTTCCAATTGGGAAAGGAGTATGTCAAGGCTGTGTATTGTCACCCTGCTTATTTAAATTATATGCAGAGTACATCATGCAAAATGCCAGGCTGAATGAAGCACAACTGGAATCAAGATTGCCAGGAGAAATATCAATAACCTCAGATATGCAGATGACACCACCCTTATGGCAGAAAGTGAAGAAGAACTGAAAGAGCCTCTTGATGAAAGTGAAAGAGGAGACAGTGAAAAAGTTGGCTTAAAGCTCAACATTCAGAAACTAAGATCATGGCATCTGGTCCCATCACTGTCATGGCAAATAGATGGGGAGACAGTGGACACAGTGTTCAGACTTTATTTTTTGGGGGCTCCAAAATCACTGCAGATGGTGACTGCAGCCATGAAATTAAAAGATGCTTACTCCTTGGAAGGAAAGTTATGACCAACCTAGACAGCATATTGAAAAGCAGAGACATTACTTTTGCCAACAAAGGTCCGTCTAGTCAAGGCTATGGTTTTTTTTCTCCAGTAGTCATGTATGGATGTGAGAGTTGGACTATAAAGAAAGCTGAGCACTGAAGAATTGATGCTTTTGAACTGTGGTGTTGGAGAAGACTCTTGAGAGTCCCTTGGACTGCAAGAGATCCAACCAGTCCATCCTAAAGGAAATCAGTCCTGAATATTCATTGGAAAGACTGATGCTGAAGCTGAAACTCCAATACTTTGGCCACCAGATGTGATAGAGATTGACTCATTTGAAAAGACCCTGATTCTGGGAAAAATTGAAGGTGCAGGAGGAGAAGGGGACAACAGAGGATGAGATGGTTGGATGGCATCACCAACTCAATGGGACATGAGTTTGAGTAAACTCCGGGAATTGTTGATGGACAGGGAGCAGGCCTGGCGTGCTGTAGGTCCATGGGGCTGCAAAGAGTCGGACATGACTGAGTGACTGAACTTTTGATTTAAACTTCACGTCTTAAGTACTGAATGAGTCTTTGACAAGTGCACCTAATGCGCTGTACCTGACATGGATTTTCCTTGTGTACCAAGAATACTTATTTCTAAATCACAGTTTTTTTGAGAAAGGAAATGAGATACTCTTTTAAAGAATGCCTGTCAGTACATAGCTGAATAAAATATGGAAGCTTCTTTTCACAGAAACCTTATGTTTCCCAACCTCCTTCTGTCCCTCTTTTTGCAATAGTGCCCTATCTCTTCTCACATCAGGATCCTGTGCAACACTCATGGAGGAAACAAAGCATCTCTATAAACACACCTATCAAGACATATTCTTTTATTTTTTTCCGAAACATGAAGAGAAAGGATTGGTTAATCTGAAAGAATGAATTTTTGTGCAACTCTGGAATTTCAAGCACTCTTCCATTCATATAAGTGAATGGAAGCCATTAATTTAAGGGCAAAAAAAAAAAACCTTCTTAGTGTGGGTGGAAATCATAAAATCAAACCATGAGGTCACTTCAAGTCATAGGGTGCAAACTGGTCCAACCAATATTGTTTGTCACACAGTCTTTTTTTTTAAGTGACTATAAATGACTAGAAGTGAAATATGGGTTCTAATGTAATATGCATTAACTTAAATCCCTAAAGCTTGGTCCCCCTCACATGTCAGATGAGTTAGCCACTGCATACAGATCAACACACTTCTAGATCTTTGGGAAGTTCAGTTGCTTAGATGAGCCATAAATGATTGTACTCCCACCTGCTATTTTTCATTCATTCAATCCTGTACTTAAAGCAAAAGACCTCAGCATTGACTTTCATGGAGGGAAAAATAACATACCCCTTTGGATCTGCACCTCCAGTCAGTTTTATGAGCCCACCCAAAAAGTCGATGATATACTTAGACTTACTTAGACTGCAAACTGATTTATAGGGTAACAAACCCATTTAACTAGGCTACAACTAAAGCACCTGCACAAGAGACCCACACTCTGTGAAAACCACAGTAACAGGTTTAAATACTCATGAGAATAACCCAGATCACTTTCCATTAAAACCTACCTTGGCGCTCACAACAGCTGTGTACAAAGGGTCCCTTGAGTGGATGGATCTCCACAGCAGTAATAGCCTGAACAGTTGCCCCAGAATTGACAAGTATAAGACTGAACTGAAAGGCAGGAATTTGGAGGATTAAGACTAGGATGTGAACACTTCCCAGCCAAGTGAATCTCTGAGCAGTAGGCAATTACTATTTTGAGAGACAATATGTTTAGATAACCACAAGGGAAATATACTGCAGGCATCAACCATCACATCTGTGACCACTATTATTTATTGAGCACCATCAGCAAAGTGTTTTGACTCTGTGAAGCATGAAAAACACCCATTTTAGGTCTGTGTAACGAAGTCATACACAAAGACCTTGTGTTGTTCTGAGTTAGGCCAAGGACAGTTAGGGGGCCTTGGTGCAAGTGAAGAGATCAAGTACTTGCTTTGGGCAAATGGTACCATCAACTTGGTGCTTGTCATGCAAAGCTGTCACTCATAACCATTCCAAAATATTTGTGGAACCTGGGACTAGAATGCAAGAAAGGGGCTTCCCTGGTGGCTCAGTGATAAAGAGTCTGCCTGCCAATGCAGAGACAGGGGTTATATCCTGATCCAGTGAAGATCCCACATGACTGTGGAGCAACCAAAGCCCATGCATGACAACTACTGAGGCCTGAGCTGTACATCTCATGCTCCACTACAGGAGAAGGCATCCACAATGAAAAGCCTGGACACCGACAACTAGAGGAGTAGCCAGGGAAACCGTCTAATAAGGTCATTATAATGTACTTCCTACAAGACCCTTTGGCTCATCCATACTTTCTCTCCATCAACAATAGCACTGAATGTTTTCTCTGCTTCAAAAACACTGTTACTCCTAACCCCTGCACCTGGGCGACCCTCTCCACCGTCCCAATTTGTAGCCAGGCTGTGTCACAAGTTGGACCCAACCACAGAAGCCATTACTTGATCATCCAGATAAAATAGCGGACCTACTTCCTATTGAGTCATGTCCTCTAACCTGCTTTTGTTTTTAGACGCATTTCCACATTACATAATATCCGTTAATCTCGTTTATCCTCTCTTCTTTTTCCACCCCAACTAAAATAAAAGCTACAGAGAAGCAAAACTTGATTTGTTTTTGCTCATTGCAGATTACTCATGCATAAAAGAATGTCTAGCACACAGTAGGTACTAAAAATACTTGATAAGTACATAAATAAAATTTTGCCAGAGCCTAGCCATACAGGTTTACATAATAGACACTCAGGAGATTTCATCAATGTATTAATGAATTAATTAATGAGTGAATTGTGGTAGTCAGGTTTCAAACTGACTTCTCAACGGATGTCCTGATTCAAGCCCATTCATAGTAAATAGGGCTTGATTTGAGCAATAAAGAGGATACTGCAGAAATGATGGTATGTGACTTTCAAAACTATGTCATGAAAGACATTACACTTCCATCTTGATTTATTGGATCACCTATGGTGATCTCTGGGGGAAGACAGCTGCCATATATTGAGGACACTCAGCCAGACTCAGGGAAAGGTCCAAATAGTGAGGACCTGAAGCCTCCTGCAGAGGCAGCATCAGTACTCCAGCCGTGGGCGTGACCACCCTGGACGTGGGTCCTGAAGTCTCAGTCAAGTCTTCACATGACTGCACCCCTGGCCAACATCTTGACTGTTAGATCAAGAGACACTCTGAGCCAGAACCACTTGCTGAGCTACTCCCAAAGTCTGAATCACATAAACTGTGAAAAATAACATTTGCTACTGTTTTAGCACAAAGTTTTGAGATAATTTGTTAAATTAGTATATAAGTAATACAGTGCCTTAGAAACAATTTTCAAAGCATTGTCCCTCTTTTTTTCCATTTATGTTAAATGCGGGAACAGTTCTTTCATTCATAAAGGACACATTTTCTGCCCAAATCAAAGAATCAGTGGGTTGTTCAGAACATGTTTTAATGTTTTTAAATTTTTTTTCATCCCTATTCGACAAAACTATTGCCAAAAGAAAAGCCTGCACGGTTAAAATAAATTTCTTCCCCTGTGATTTTTTAAAAGTTCTCAACTCCAATTTATCTTTACCTTCTAGCCCAACCCCCTAAAAAGGTCTTCCAAGGAGCAGTAAAGGTTCAACTCCCCAATCATTTTCAGCATTTGCCTTGTTGTTTTTTTGCCAAAGAATAAGAAAAAAACAAAAAAAACCCCTCCAAACTTGTCATTACTATGTGCTTTTATGAATGAATGTGTTTATTTCCCCCAAAAAAGATTTATGAGTGTATTCCTTTGTGTGTTGAAAAGGGGGGCTCCCTTTGGGAAAGTGTGTTCAAATTTTGGACTTTTTGTGAACATTTAAAATAAAACCGGGAAAGGTGGTTTTTGAAAGCAAAGGATTTTCAGTGTATGTTCATTGTCAGTCTTGTCCAACTCTATGTGGCCCCAAAGACTGTGTTTGCCAGGCCCCTCTTTCATGAAATTTTTCAGCAAGAATCTAGAGGAGGTTCCCTTTTTACTCCTCCAGGATATTTCGACCCGGGGATCAAATTTCCCTCGGGACTCCTACTTTTTTCACCAGCGCCCCGGGGGAAGCCAAAAGGAGCAGACGTAGTTAAAATTCCAACACTCAAAAAACTAAAAAGCATGTCTATTGCAAAAGGGGGAAGAATTTGGGGTAAGGCTTAGGTGGAGAGAAAAAAAATTTCTGGTGGACCATGTAGGAGCGGAGGTGAATACTTAAAGGGCACATTAAATGATACTCACGGCTGAAAAATGCATGGGGAGGGGAAATCAGAGATCACAGATTTGAAAATAATAGAAAAAAAAGAGCTTCTTAGATTTTAAAATTGATTTGCTATATGGTCAAAGGAAAGTTCCATAGAATCAAAAGTTTGAGAAATTAGAAAAAGAATATTTCCTTTTCCTTTCTGGGACCTTTTATCTTTGGTCACAAGCAACTCCCAGAAAAAAAAAACCCAAAAAATTTTCAGTTTGAACAAAAGGCAGGATGGGCCCAGTGAGGTCTATATAGAAAAAAGAAAAGGTTTACATGAGTGTTTTATGTTAAGGCTGCGTGTACTTAGAGGTGTGGATGATTGGTAATAAAATTAAAAAAATAAGAGCACAGCACTTTATAGTGCAGTTTCAGTCATCTTTTAACTCCCTGAAATTCTAAGTAATTTTTTAAAAAATTTTGCTGAAAAATAATGTGATTCCTTTTAGTTGTAAAAGGGTGGCTGCTATGGTGGTGGTGTAGCACAAACCCAAGTCTCTAAATTTCTTTTTGATTGCTCCATTATTTAAAAAAACATTTTTTAGTTGGTGTTTTTTTTTTTTTTTTTTCTTCTCTCCCCCTCCCCCTTTCCCCTTTCCCCCTTCTATATCCTTCTTTTGGGGAAAACTAGCCTAGCAAACCTTCTAGTTTGCATCCAAAAGGGGCCCTTTATTATTTGATTCAAGCATTCCCAAAATGGGGTCTCTGCAATTAATACTGATGACATATTTTGTTTGGTTTATGTGGTATTTAAAAATCTAGCCAAAAATTTAAAAACTGAAAAAAGCATATTTTTTTAAATTTAAAAAAAATTTACGTATCTCTTTTAAAAATTTATATGGGCAGAATCAGCTGTATTTTCTTCCTTAGTTTGCCACATTCCTTGCCATCCGTTATTTCCCCGATAAAACCAAATTTTAATTGCCCTTTTATTATCAACATGGATCGTTAGCTTTAAAAAATAGCACCTGAAATTTTTTTTTAAAAGGTTCTCTTTTTTTTGTTATGTCAACCGCGTGTTTTTCAAGCATTTAAATCTGCTCTCCTATTTTACTCTTTTTTGTTATTTACATTTTGAGAAGTAATAAAATTTTTTTTCCCTTGGGGGAATTGTCCTGAAAAGGCCAAATTTCCCGTGCTGGGAATGTTATGAAAAAAAGTGAAGGTTTTGGCAAAATTATATAAACTTTGAATGGGTGTTTAGTTAAGTTTTTAAAATGTAGAATTATAGTTTTAAATTACTTTACTGAAAGAAAAAATTAAAAATTATAATTTTTTCAAAACGAGAGTTTTTAAATTCTTAGGACATGGTTTTAAAATCTGTTCAAATATTTTTTTTTCAGGTCCTATTTCCTTTTACCTGAATTTAAATTTTTAAAATTGGGCACATTAAAAAAAAGATTATTATAATCCGAGGTTTCATGATCTCCCCAAATTTTGTCAGGGCTGGAAAAATTTATTAAACAAAGTCACAATACTATAATTATTCCCCTTTAATCTCGACCCATTTTTACAGCTTTTTCCTGCTTGCCCGCTCAAAGCACTTTATCAAATTTATCAAAGGGAGGGAAATTAGCCTAAAGCATTCTATTACCATAGAATTTTTAGAACAAGACTGGCCCAATTTTTTCCTTGGGAGCAACCGTGAAAAATTTTTCACAAAGGAAGCTATAATTTTTTATCATACCTCTTGATTTCAAAGTAGTTATCAATCAAAAGTGTCTTTAGTAATGTTGTTGAAAAATGTGTGGGAAGTATTTCCGGTGTCATGTAATGAGCAGAAAGATTACTGAACAAATAGGTTGCTTTGCTTCCAGAATTACAGGATCCATCCAATTCTCTAAAATAAATCTCCACATTCATAGCATGGCCTTTGAGGGCCCTCACACTCCCGTGCTGCCCTCTTATCTCCGCAGGCAAGTCATCCCGTCCAACAACGCCAGTGACACAGTCTCCTGCCAACATCTGCTCTGCCACGATCACTCACACAACACCACACACTACAGACATTCTCAGGCTGGAAAGTACATCATCACTTATGGAGATATACTTCTTCTCATTTAGGAAACTCTTGAAGTATTTACACTGTCAGAGTTGACCGTGACTTTTCCAATTCTTGAAGGAAATCAACCGCTGATAATTCTATTGGTAATGCTGGATATATAAAACTTTTCTTTGTATCTTCTATGTTCTCAGCTATTGGTCTACATTGCCTTTTTGGATCTTAGCATGCTATGATGATGAGAAGGATTTTAAAGCTTGCCTGATAAAAAGTGTAATTTTTGGTACAGAATCCAAACCTAAAACAAACCATGCATTTGTCCACTAGCTTGACACTTCACTGAAAACTTATGCTGAGGAAGTAGCAAGAACAACTTTATCTTTTTCAGGTCTAGTCTTTAAGTTTGACTGGGATTGTCCTGGTGATACGTCGAGGCATTATAGATTTGCCTGCAATGCAGGAGACCCAGGTTCAAAACCCCTTGGAAGATCCCCTGAAAAAAGTATGGATGACAAAAAAAATGGAATTATCAACCACGCCTCAAGAACTGTCCCTTGCCTAGGTAGAGTTTTATCCCTGCTCATGTGGACCAGAGGAGCCTTTCTTAGCTACAGTCCATGGGGGGAATCGCATGGACAGAGTCTCTAAACGAAACCTGCGGTGGGCAGATACCTGGTTCTCAGACAACAGCAGAGGTCCTGAGTTACTAAACACACGCACCACAGTCACACAGCAAGGCACACACACACACGAACGTATCCGTGAAGACATACGCGGAACTCGATGATTATAGCCTTTTACTAGGTACCCAGGCAGGGCACAAATCGAGTAAAAGAATCACGAGAGCGTGGACGTACGCAGTACGCTTTGGTTCACAAGTTTGATAAAAGCCATAAATGGGAACATAGTAAGCATTAAAAGATGCAAAAATACAATGCACTAGAAAAGTGAAGAGAAAACCTGTACCATTGACTAAATTTTCGCAGTGCTAATAAGCCAGGGCCTGCGGCTTGATGAAGGAATACTAAAGAACAATAACTTGAAGAAAATGGATCACATGGTAAACCCACACCTAAGTGTTCATAGCAGCATTTATTTTTAATAGCCCCATGATAGTGAAGCAGAGCTTGCTTGCGTTTCCTTTCCCGGGAAAGCTGGAGAAAAATGGGGACTAAAGAAAATGTGACGACTATATAATATACATACATGCAAATAAACTACACACATCGGACACAATGGGCCTGACACATAGTGTACCTTAGCCCAATAAACAGAATGCAAATGCTGTCATTTCCGCAACAACATGGGCAAAACATCTTACGATGGGTAGTTTATGGCTTAGTGAAACATATAGTCAGACAGGCGAAGGGAGAGTAGGAGCAACATAACTATATTAATATTTCACTTCTAAGTAGTAAGCTCAGAAGATGTAAAACAAGGAGGATTGCAATATATGAAACAGATAAACAGATAACAGGACCTCCAGGCTCCAAGATGAGGTGGATACAATAACTACTGGTTACCAGTGGGGGAATAGTTACTAGGAAGGAGGGGACAAAAATAGGGCCTAAAGGAGTTGAACGTTTTCTATTTACTAAGTATTAAAAAATGAGAGAAAAGGAATAGTGTATAGCACAGGGAAAACAAAAGCAGTAATATTAAATTGGAGTATAATGTATAAAACAATGAATCATATGTTGGACAGAAACAGTTTTGGCTGGACAGCAAAACTGACATAATATTGTAAAAAAACTATAGTTCAGTTAAAAAAAAACAAACACAAAATCATAAATTTTCCCTTAAAAATATGTTAATATTTATAAAACATAACAAGGGTAATAGTCATATAGGAGTACCAGCAGAAACACAAATTTGAAAAAAAATCAATTTTATATGATAAATTTAAAAACATAGATTTTCTATTATATCTTGATTACTAGTAAAAGTTTTCTGACATGGAATGCTAAAGTACTTTTGTTAACTCAATGAAATTATACCATTAGCAATTTAATTTTCAATTGGTAATACTTAAAGTGATGTCACCTATTCTTGGCAAATGGAATGCCACAGATGATTTGATCATTTTTAATTTACAGAAAGATCTTTCGGCTAATGCAACTGCTAATAGAGCTGTTAAGAATATTTTATAGACTGTGACAACAAAGACATAAATTTTGGATAAGCTATTTCAGAAAGAATTTCTATACCTAGAACTAATCATTCTTGTGGAGCCATTTTCCAGAAAGATTTAATTCTTCACCCATACCAGTTTCATGTAAGTCTGAATTTAGTTTAAATGCAACTATATTCAACGACATTTAATGTTTCTTCTGACGTTTCTTGTAACTTGTGGATTTGTACAAAAAACGAAACTGGCTTTGTGAATTGCACCTAGTTCAAAAGTGCCTCTTTATGTATACTATCGTCAACAATCAAGGAATTTTTAAAAGTTTTCCTTTAATAATTGCTTCTACCAAAGTTTTATATTAAAAATTGGCATTGTTTACCAATGACTGTTTGATGATCTTTAAATTAATTTATAAGTCTAAAAAAGCAGAAAATTTTGTATATTTGCAGTGTTCAGAAGGTTTTTGGAAAACCATAGATTCATTCTCAAATTTTAAAGAATTCTGGCACTCCCTGAATATGCTTTATTGGTTATTCATTTAACAGACTTTATTTTATAGATGTTAGCTTGAGTAGTTTTTATCTTAGAACCAGCAGGTCCTGTCCCGTACTCAGGTCTGAAAGTAATACACCTGCAACACCACTGGACTGGACTGGCAGGGAATGCTGCGCTGCTGCTGCGTCACTTCAGTCATGTCCAACTCTGTGCGACCCCATAGACGGCAGCCCACCAGGCTCCCCAATGCTTGGGATTCTCCAGGCAAGAATACTGGAGTGGGATGCCATTTCCTCCTCCAATGCCAAAACTGGTGGCTCAGACGGTTAAGAATCCGCCTACAATGCGGAAGACCTGGGTTCGAACCTGGGTTGGGAAGATACACTGGTAGGAGGGCATGGCAACCCCACTCAGTATACTTGCTGGAAAATCTCCATGGACAGAGGAGTCTGGCGGGCTACAGTCCATGGGGTAGCAAAGAGTCAGACACGACTGAGTGACTAACACCTGCACTACTTAACTTCCACTTACCAGAGGTAAACCGGACACAGAGCCGTGGTGAGAAGTGGGCCCAAGTCACCACTTGCAAGCAGTCTTGCTAGTACTCTATGCATTATGCCAGCGTCCCTTGGGTCTCAGTACATTCAGTTCAGTCCAATCAGTTCAGTGGCTCAGTCGTGTGTGACTCTTTGCAACCCATGGACTGCAGCACACAGGCCTCCTGTCCATCACCAACTCCCAGAGTTTATTCAGACTCACGTCCATTGAGTTGGTGATGCCATCAAACCATCTCATCTCTGTCGTCCCCTTCTCCCCCCGCCAACTTCAATCTTTCCCAGACATCAGGGTCTTTACCAATGAGTCAGTTTCTCACATTAGGTGGACCAAAGTATTGAAGGTTCAGCTTCAACATCAAGTAGCCTTCCAATGATATTCAATAAGTTAGTGAGTTCCCAAACCCTGTTCTGCAGAAGAGGTGCTCTCTGAAAATTATAGCAATGGGAAATGCTTGCTTGAGTCCCCACCCTGGGATTTCCAGCTCAAAATTACAGTCTGGAAACCCTGACTTAAAAAGGGAATTCATTAGCCATCCTTTCTGAAACAAAATCCCATGTAGGTAAAAATCCTCGCATATGTTGGGAAATTGTCAGTAACCCACAAAATAAAAAATTTTTAAATACTGTGCTAGGCTTGTAGTGCAGTCTTCTTTCAAAATCCTAAAGGCTTTTTCTTTTTTCCGCCACTCAGAACAGGCATTCCATTAAACTATATACTCCAACTAGGAGAAAAGTAAACTTATATCTCAGCTATCATCATTAAATCAATGGCTTAAACATTTTATATAAAAATATGTGTTCTATTTATCATGTATCAAAGTATATATATATTTATGTTGTAGGTTTAATTAGAAGGCCTATTCCGAGGTAGTGGATAAAAAAGAAAAATGCCTTTAGGAGATTTTTGAATACAGGATTACAGCATAGCACAGTAGTTAAAGAAAATTTTTTATTAAGGCCTTAACATAAATTTATAAAAATATAAGAAAGTATTTTTGTTTGGCTAAGAGTAAAATTTTAATTATTATAAAATAATGCTTTATCCTGAAATTCATATTGGAGTTATTGCCCCTTGGACTACAAATTACATAAGACCAGTTATTTGTTGTATAGAAGTTGGTTTTAATCTCACACACATGATTTTGTTAAATAGAAGCTATATAAAGCAACGCTTAAATGCATTCTCTAGTGGCAAGGTCCATTGAATGGCGTACTAAGGTAAGTTAAAACATTGAGCGCACAGACAATTTCACTGCAAAATGTTTAAAATGCAAATCTCTGTTTCCTCTCAAAATCTTCAATGGCATCTCACTTCTAGGGAAAAGTACAGACTTAAGATGGCTTACAATGCTTTGTATATTTTAAAAGCACCTACATTGCCTGCTTCATTTGTACCAGTCCTCTCCTTATTTACCTATATTAGCCATTCTGGCTTTCATTCATTCATTCCACAAATATTTATTGACATACTATAAAAATGTCCAAAAAGAATAAGGACCATTGCCCCCAATAAAACAAATGAATATAGAATCTGTAATACAGTGTCAGGTAGAGACAAATACTATAAAGAAAATAAAACAGGCAAGAAATTACAGTTGGCAGCAAGGTATGTTTTTAGTTGGAGTGCTCAGGACATTAGATGTTTTGGTTTTTTTTTTGTGTTTTTGGGGATTTTTTTTGTTTGGTTGGTGGTTTTGTTTTGTTGTTTTCCACAGAGCTTGTAGGATCTTTTTATAGTTCCCCCGCTAGGGGTCAAATTGGGA
>JAJLRB010000063.1:0-17670 GCA_020976825.1 Odocoileus hemionus
CCCTGGGTTTTTTTCCCCCTTTTCAAAACTATTAATAATCAAATCTTCCCTAAACAGATCAAAAACATATTCTTGTCTCACTCAATATCCCCCCCTCAAAGAAAAAACTTTCATTCTAATCTCTCTTCAGTTTAAAAAAGCAAAAGGGGAAAACTTTTACAATGCTTTTACTTATGGACTATATCACTCTGCAAACATAGCTGGTGAGTCATGATATAATTATCTTCCTGTGTGCTCCCCCCTTGTAAGTGTTTTTGCACATCTAATTTAAAATTTTTCTTTTTTTACCCACGAGATTTTTTTTAAACAAAAAGGTCTTTTTTTCAGTAAATCTTGAGTGAATCAGTTTTGGGGCAAAAAAACCCATTCAGAAGACAAAAAAAATCGATTCTTTAAATGGTCCTTACATTACATCAAAGTTACAATCAACCCCGTGGAGAAAAACCCCCTCTCTCACAAAAATCAAATTATTCAGTATAAAGAAATATTTTTTAAAATTTTTATTTGCTGAGATGATCGGGTTTTTTAAAAACCAAAAAAAGACCTGCCCCCCCGTATGAGCATCCCTTGCCTTAAATTTTTTTCACCAACGCTGTTTGCTTCTTTTACAAGCATTTTCAGTTTTTTTCCCGGGAACTCAAGTGCTGTTTTAAAAAAAAATCATCTTGGAAGGAAATCACAGAGCATTAATTACTAAAACTCAAATCAAACCTAAGGAACCTTTGGGTTTAGAGCCCCATTCTTGAGTGTTCTTCATTACAAATGGCCTTCATTTTGATAAAAAGGGCCCAGACGAACTAAAAGGAAATCTATTTTTTAAATTTTTAATTTATGTCCTGTATCCAACTCACCTGGGGGGGCTGCCGTGGCAAAAAAAAATCCTGTTCAATTACTTACAAAACTGCATGCACCCGTGAGGTGCATGCTCCCAAGTAATCCCAATAAATTTTAAATAGGTTTTTACCCCCACAGACCAATGTGTGTGATGAAAAACATTTCATAATGACCAAAGCCCCAGAAAAACAGCTACAAACCCCAACACAAACAAAAATTGTTGTAGTTGGGATAAAAAAAAATTCAACTTACTCCATCAGTACAGGGACCTTTTCCCCCCTCTTGCTATTCCTCTAAGAAACAGCTGGCTACTTTGGAAATTCATGCCCTTCAAATTCCTCTAAAAATCTAGGTATTTTTTTCCAATTGTTCTCAGTTTTTTTTTCCTCTCTACCCTCATTCCCCTTGACCTTTCTGAAAATGAGACATTTGTCAAATGCTTTCTCCCCCCCCTTTCCTTCTCAGGCCCCATTTCCTCTTGCTCTGGACAGATTGATCCTCTGTCCCCCTACAGGGGGTTTATTTCCTCTCATCACATGAAGAGCACTGCAGCATCGAAATTCTGTGAACATACTTTGATTCCCATGCTCATTTTGCCTCCCGGGCCCCCCGACCTTAACCCACTGCATTACCCCCGGCACCCCCCGAGATGTACATTCTGACTCTTTGGTACATAGTAAATAGAAAATAGTGTTATCCCACTGTGATAAAAATTTCCACCCCCTTTCACTTGCAAAAAAAACATGGGCCTGATCCACGTAAAAAAAGGGGGCCATCTTGGCTGACCTGCCCCCCCAAACCCTAAATCCATTAGCTTGTGTGTTTTAGAAAACAATTTTTATTCTAGGGGGCAACAGGGGGCAGTTTTTAATTCTCCAGACTCCGCCCCCCCACCTAGGTCCTAGGTGGCTTGTTCCCCTCATTCTTCATATAGGGATAGCATTTATGGAGCACCTTTAAAAAAAATTGTTTTAATTAGCTTTCTGACTCCTAGTTTCAAACTTTGACCCCTATTTAATGACAAAGGCCGCCAAATTTTCAATATACTATCTTACTTTTTTTTTGCAGCTTTGTTACTGATTCTTATCACATGTCCCTTTTTACAACTCATTACTTTAGTAAAATTTGGCCCATTTCCCCGTTCAAGGAATGGAACTCGACTTTTTTAAGACTTAGAATCAGCTGAAACACTTGTTCAAAACTGTTTGCTATATAAAATATATAAAAATATTTTTTTAAAAATTTTTATTGCAAATATAGTTGATCTACAATTTATTTAGTTTCAGAGTAAAAAAAAAAGATGTACAAAAAAAAAAATCATTTATACATATAATATCTCCACTCTTTTTCTAGATTATTTTTTTCCCATATAGGCCATTACAAAGTTTTGAGGAAGTTCCCTCCCAACAGTAAGTCCCCCAATTGTTTTTCTATTTATATAAAATTGTAAAAATGTTGCTATATATTTTTAAATACCACAGTAATTAAAAGGGCCCCCGTGCTAACCCTTTGAAAAGATAAAACCCCGTTCTTCCTTGGAAAGTTTTAAAAAAAAAATTTTTAAAAAAATTTTCCAAAAAAAGTTTAGCTGGAGAAAATCACTGTTAAAAACTTGAATTTAATGGCCTGAAAATTCAAGTGAGGAAACACAAAAGGAAAAGACAAAGAATTATAAACCTTATGGGGAAAATAAGATATCCTCAAAGGAGATACAGGACGATCACTATATTAACAATATGTGTCCCAAGGAATAAATGGGGTAACAGAAGGAAATGCTAATATAAATAATCATAGAAGAATTCCCCTGAGCTAAATATAGAATTGAAATAGTAATTATTTTAAAGGTTAGAAAGTAGAGTTAAACTTTTGTCTTCATTTAAATGTTTCAAAATCCTAAGAAATGGATAAAAACAGAGTATTTTAAAACTGTTAAAAGTGCTGGGGGCTCAATATACTACAAATTTGGAAAACTCAGCAGTGACCACAGAACTGGAAAAGGACAGTTTTTCTTTTTCCAATCCAAAGAAGGGGCAATGCTAAAGAATTTTAAACCTACCACAACAATTTCACTCATTTCATATGCTAGCAAATGGTAATGCTCAAACTCCTTCAAGCTAGGATTTCAACAGCACATGAACTGTGAATTTTCCAGGGGTTACAAACTGGATATAGTAAGGCAGAGAAACCAGGATCAAATTGCCAGCATCCCTGGATCACAGAAAAAAACAAATTACAGAGAAACATCTACTTCTGCTTCATTGACTACACTAAAGCCTTTGACTGTGGGGGGATCAAAGCAAACTTTTTGGGAAAAATTCTTATAGTCGATGGGAAATACACTGATTGCTCCTGAGAAACCTTGTAAGCTGGTCAAGAAGCAATAGATAGAACCAGGGACGTGGAACAACAGGCTTGTTCCAAAATGGGAACTAGAGTTTGTCAATGAATGCTGTTATCTTGCCTATCCTGTTTATGATAACACCGAGTAGTGGCAGAGTGCCATCGTGAGAAAATGCTGGGGCTATCAGATGAAGGCACGAAGCTGTAATCACGATTGCTAGGAGATATATCAGTAACCGTTAGGATAATGCAGATGACACCACCTCTAATGGCAGAAATGTGAAAGGAGGAACTAAAGAGCCTCATTGATGAAAGTGAAAGAGGGGAGTGAAAAAGTTGCTTAAAACTCAACATTCAGAAAACTAAGATCATGGCATCTGGTGCATCAATCACTTCATGGGCAAATATATGAGGAAACACATGGAAAGCACAGTGTAAGACTTTTTATTTTTTTGGGCTCTTCAAAATCTCACCATGCATGATGGTGACTGCAGCCACTGAAATTAAAAGACTTGCTCCCCTTGGAAGAAAAAATATGATGAACTCTTAGAACAAGTGTATTTAAAAAGCAGAGGACATCTACTGTGCTGAACAAAGTCTCCATCTAGGTCAAGGCTCTAATGGTTGTTTCAGTGGTCATGTAACGAGAGGTGAGTGCAGTTTCACTGATGAAGGTAAGCTAAGTGCCGAAGGAATTGGAATGCATTTGTCACTTGTCGGGTATGTTGTGGAATGAAGACTCTTGAGGTGTTCCTTGAGACGGTAAGGAGATCAAACCAGTCCACTCTTAGAGAAGATTTAGATGCCAAGACTGTTGCATTTAGGAAAGGACTGTAGGCTGAGGCGGAAACTTCAAATACTTTGGCTACGGCTATATGTATGCTAAGAAGTTGACTCCATTGGACAAGACCCTGATGCTGGCAAAGATTGAAGGAAAGGAGGAGGGGACAACAGAGGATGCAAGGGTTGGATGGCATCACTGATACACTGGGAAAGAGCAAGCCCGGGAATGGTGAAGGACAGGAAAGCTAGCATGTTGCAGTCCATGTTGGTCGCAGAGTTTGAGCATGACGGGAGCGACTGAACAACAACAAAAGCTTTGCAAAAAAATACTTAACATATTACCAAAACACAAATGTTACAGACTGTGATCAATGCCCAAAATTTGCCAATGGAACAAATTCCCACTTTGCCCCCTTCCTTTGTGTTTCTAGGGATGTATACCAAACAAAAAGTTATAAAAACATTTTCATGCTAACTTATGGGCAAATTTTCTGTAGCTCAATATTATGATGCCTCTTGCTCATAGATTTAAGTCATATTCTTGAATACCAGTTTTTTTTTCCCCATATGCATAAATAATTTTTTGCTTATCTTTAATTATTTCATAGCCTAAAATGGGTGTAGGAGATGTACGGGTTTATCAAATTTTTTTATTAGAGAAAGAAAATGTAAAACAATTCTAAACCAATGTGAACTATAACCAACATAGTAAGTAATATATAATTTTTGCTACTTAGAAATGAAAAATTTAGAATACTAGAAAAATAGCATTGTACTTTATGAAGACTGTAATTGTTATAAAACTGTGCAATCTAGTTGCAGTTTTTTGGGAGGGGTAACCCCACTCTTTGGTTTCCCCCCGGTAGTCAGCATTTAAAGAATTCCCCTGCCAGTCCCAGAAGACATGGGTTCAATCTTTGAGTAGGGAATATTCCCATGGAGAAGGAAATGGCAACCCACTTCCAGTATTCTTGCCTGGGAAACCCCAAATGGACAGAGGAGCTGGGGGCCCTTTGTAGCCCAAATAGGGTCCACAAAGCACCCCAACATGACTTAGCAACTAAACAACAACAAACAATATAACTGTTTTAAAATCTAGAAAAACGTTAAACTTGGCATGTTAAAATGTAAAGGCAAATACCTAAAAAATAGAAGCAGAATATTTAACTTTCCAAACTAGTATAGGAAAAAAATTAAGAATGAAAACAAAAAAGACAAATTAATTTATTGAAAAGAATAAGAGAAAAAATATAAAAAAAAATAAGACAAATTAATTGGTGGAAATTAATCCCAAGCAAATAGGTCAACCTGGTAAATGTACAAACAATGAAAGTGAAAATGGCTCAGTAAATGTCCCAACCTTGTGACCTCATGGACTATACAGTCCATGGAATTTCCTCCCCGGCCAGAAAAACTGGAGTGGGTAGTCTTTCTTTTTTCTCCAGGGGATTTTTCCCAACCCAAGTATCAAACCCAGGTCCTCCCACATTTGCAGGCACATTCATTACCAGCTAAAGTCACAAGGGAAGCCCAAACTTTTCAGGTTTAAAAAAATGATTTTCCCGATTGAATAAAAATCCTACAAAAATCTATAAATGGCATTTAATAAGGGATCAACTTCAGAAAACAAGAAAAGATGAAAACTAGATGAATGAAATCAATATGTGTGAGACAATACTATAAAAGAAAACTGGGAATAGTAGTCTCAGATAAAGCAGATTCCATGGCCAAAAAAAAAAAATATTTTGAAAAATAAATATTCACTCATCAGGAAGATATAATGACTGAAAAATTGTAATATACTTAGGTTTATAAAAAAATTTTTACAAAATCACAAGAAAAAAATACACCATCATAGTAAACAATTAAAACATTTCTTTCCCTTAATTGATGTAAAAGGGGGAGCCCCAAATTAGTAAAAGTGATGATGATATAAAAACTACAAGATTAATAAGCTTGAAACCCAAGGGTATTGACACAAGCTGGTATTGCATTCTTTTTCAACTTTGATGACAAGGGTTTCAGTGGAAGCTAAACCCCTCACTGAGCTCTGCATTACTCTTGTGACTGAATCATCTTCTAGGAGAACGTTTAAATTGGTCTAAATGTGCTACATAACTGTAGAGTTTCATTTCCTTGGTGTGGGGTGTGTGTGTTTTGCATGCTTATTTGTAGCCAACATTCATCCCAACTCTTATTTTTTTCCTCCTGGTTTCAGGGACAGGAAGTGTGGCAAGTGTATTAAATTCCCTTGTCCCAATATTTCTAGCTTAGATTCAACCTTTAGAAGCATTCTGTGATATTTTGAAGAACCCCTTGAAGCAGAAGAACCTTTACTGCTTTGGAGAATGGTGGGTGTGTGGGGTTTAGCAGGAAGGTAAAAGGGAAAAAACACTCTGGGTCTGGGAAATTTCCTCTATTACAAGATTACTGGTTCATTATAAAAGAATGTAAGTTAAAGGAATGGCCCATAGAGAAGAAATGCAAGAGCGAAGTATGGGGAAATAGTAGCCCATATGGAGTCTTTCAGGATGGGCTTTTCCTGGTTGCTCAGTGGTAAAGGATCTGCTTGCCAGTGCAGGAGATAAAGGTTTTGATGCCTGGGTCTGGAAGATCTGGCAGCCCATTCCAGTGTTCTTGCCTGGGAAATCCCATGGACATAGAGACCCTTGTGGCCTCTATTCCATGGGGTTTGCAAAAAGAGTCAGACACAACTTAGTGACTAAATAACAATGGAGTCTTCATTACTTAGACTTGATTGAATGAAATTATTGGCCGTTAGTGACTAAACTCAATCTTCAGCCTCTTTTCCCTCCTAGGAGATTGAGGCTGCTAAAAGTTCCAACCCTCTAACCAGGAGATTGGTTCCTCTGGCTTAGAGAATTTCCAAGAGTCCCTTCACTAACATATAAACTCAGGTCTGGTTGAAAGGTGCTATTATGAATAACAAAAGACATCTTTAACATTTATATCTCTTAGGTAATTTCAAAAAGTTTTAGGAGCTCTGTGACAGAAAACTGGGACAAAGAGCAAATATATATTTATTATTAAGAATTACAATATCATAAGAATATCTGGGTCCTCTGTGAATCAGCTACCTCGGGGATGCAGAAAAACTGATCAGTCATTCCTTACCCAGTGATCTGATTTCCAAAAAACTTCCACTATTTTCTTGGCTTTTTGATCTGTTTAAGCTTCTGGTTATTTTGGGAAGTACCCAGTTCTCCATATTAGAGTTATTCATGCCTGGATTCCTAGAGAAAATACCAAGGAGGAAGCAAAAAACTCCTTTAATTGATCTGAGGAAAGGAACACTGCAATAATCTGTTTCCTTTGAAAAAAACCCATGTTTTAAATTTGTACTGGCCAAACTAAATCCAATGTCACCTGCAATCCAGTGGTTTGGCCATTCTACAAGGATTAAGTCACTACCCATTGGATTTGCTGACTTCAAAACACACTCTGCAGAATTCAGGTCGGAGATCAGGAATTGAGGCACTCGGGCTGTTGGGAAAAAAACTGGCAGAATAGACCCTTTAGATATTTATATTTTAAGAGAGAAAAGGAAAATTTATAATGAACCCCCAACTCTTGCATCTTCTCACACTTAGAATAAGCAACTGAAACCTTTAAGATATCTGTTCCTCGTGATTAGAAAAAAAAACCAACACAACCTTCTACCAAGATACGTGTGCTTGGTTTCACGTACTTCCATTGTCAAAAATCACATAGTTTTCTTGACCTCTCCCCTTATCTCCTTATAATAGTTTCTCAGAGCTCAGCCTGACAGGCTATTTTCCTAGGCTATATATAGTTCATTAAGACACAGAATAAACGACTCACAGCTTTAATTTTGCACATTTGCTTTTCATGTTTGTTTTTTATTTTGTTTTTGTCAACAGTTTTAGTGACCATGAAGGGACCCAGAGCAGACTTTTTTCTTCACCTGAACCCTATGGGGATCTGGAGCTTGGGTACCATCAGAGACCCTTGTGCCCATCAGCCTCCTTGGTGAGTCTCTCCTGATACTGGATCTCTTACTTTTTGGTTGAAGATTCGCAGTTTGTTCAGTTCAGTTACTCAGTCATGTCCAACTCTTTGCAACCACATGAACTGCAGCATGCCAGGCCTCCCTGCCCATCACCAAACTCCTGGAGTTTACCACAAACTCATGTCCATTGAGACGGTGATGCCATCCAGCCATCTCATTCTCTGTCATCCCCTTCTCCTCCTGCCTTCAGTCTTCCCAACATCAGGGTCTTTTCAAATGAGTCAGCTCTTCGCATCAGGTGGCCAAAATATTGGAATTTCAGCTTCAACATCAGTCCTTCCAATGAATACCCGGGACTGATTTCCTTTTAGGATGGACTGGTTGGATCTCCTTGCAGTCCAAGGCACTCTCAAGAGTCTTTTCCAACACCACAGTTCAAAAGCATCAATTCTTCGGTGCTCCAGCACATCCATACATGACTACTATAGTAGGAAAAACCATAGCCTTGACTAGATAGACCTTTGTTGACAAAGTAATGTCAGAGGTTGATAAACTCTTTCACTATGAGGAGTATGTTGTCCTTGCACTTAGGTTCAAGAAGAGCTACCTATATATTACTCAGGTAAAAAATACTGAGCTTACCCCCAGTTGAGAAAATACTGGGATGATTTTGTTCAGTTGAGAGATCTTGAATGTTGTCTCTTGAGCAAAATTGTTATAGCAATTTAGTAAGATATACTTTTATAAGCAAAACTGAAACATTTATCATTTCTCTCCTACTTGATCCCTCTAGAAATTGAAAATAAGAATTACAGATTCCCAGGAGCCTTATCAGGTGAATAAGGAAGGTCATCTCCTGATAGGTGCAGGTTAAATCTCAAGATTTTTGGGGACCTCAAGAAGAGAGGAATTCACCCAAATCTATAGATACTGCAGGTAAAATCTGATGGCAAATCTTGATGTCACTTTCCTGGTTTTGAAACGACCCTTTTAAAATTTTAATCTGAGATTTTTTTTATGAAAAGTTACAGCAAAGCCTATTTTTAAAAGCCCATCTGATCAGTTATATAATCTGAGTAAGTTTATTGCAACCAGACTATAAATTATACAAATTAGTCTTTAATTTGGCTACATCTGGTAGAATTGAGGATGATTTTTAAATGTTTCAGTGGATGTTTGGGTTCTAGTGCTGTATATTACTGCCAAAGATTCACTTCCCAGATAGTTCCTTGTTTGCTCTGTTACATATTGTAAAGTCTAATTGAATTATTAAAAGGGACGTTCAACTTGTTCTCAAGCTTATCACAATAATCTATCCTTAAATGCAAGATCAGATGTCTCATGACCTACAATCAGAAAATCATGTAGGCTGGGAAAGACATTGTTTAAAATAACTCACTCTAGCCTAGATGGAAAGGCCCTTACTGCTGCTGCTACTGCTAAGTCAACTTCAGTCGTCGTGCTGACTGTGTGATCCCATTCCCTGGGATTCTCCAGCAAGAACACTGAGTGGGTTAACTAGGGTCCTGTGTAGCAAAACTAAGAGGGAAACTGACTCTTGGATTTAGTTATTTCCCAATTAAAAAGGGCCCCTGTGCCAGACTAAGTTTACAGAGGGGACTGCTGACCTCAAGTTAACTTAAACTAACACCCACATCAAGATGGAGAACGATTGATGGACACCAGAGTGCAGGACAGCTATCCCAAGACGCGTGGACCTGACCCACAGTGGTATATTTATAGTATGTTCTTGATTTCTTGGGCTTTTGCATAAATCAAATGTTTTTCTGTCTTATGAGTATGATCCTATGCATAAATTTGGAAATCAATACAATTATTGGGTTTATAGTCAATTATCTAAGTCTTATCTCTTTTCTGGGTTACCCTTGGTAGATTTCTCCGATGCCAAGGCCCTATTGGATGGCCTTCGGAAATTTAATTCTAGAAGAAAGAATTGTAATAGGTGCTCAGAGGCCACAGTTATATTATTAATGTGGTCCCCTCACTTTGTCAATCAATCACACTTGCTCTGACCATAACGTAAATAAGAATTTTATTTTAAAGTTATCAGAGCAATGCACTAATATAACATTTATTAAAAAAAAATTATAACCTCGCATCACCTATTGGATGGGTTTATATGGTTTTTAAACACTAGGCTATGATTATTTAAGTTTAAAAGCACTATGGTGGAAACAGTTAAGCCATGCAAAGAATAATCAGTCTAATAACACTAGGAACTTGGGCGGGTTTGCCTTATGAAAAAATGTCATTATGTCATTACCTTTTAAGATAGCAATGGTACAGAACAGACCTTGGTTAAATGACTTGGGGATATATAAACTGGGCCCTAATAAAAAGGTCCTTGACCTAAATTCTTTCTTATGACCTTACTAGAATCTAGTGGGTACATTCTCTACTCTGCCTATTTTACAAGACTGTTGTTTTCTGCATTACCAGAAATGGTTTGTTTAACTGAGTCTCCAGTAAAAAATATATAAAACTTCCTCCAAAAAAAAATACTGATGACTGAGTGACATGAAATGATCCATTCAAATATATAGTTCTATTGAGATCAATCCCCCATCCAAGAGGGGCTGCTGCCGTGGGGGGGCAGGAGAGCTGAGAGGAGCTACTCCACGTTCAAGTCAAAGGGTGGCCGTGAGAGATCCCCTCGTCCAAGGTAAGAGAAACCCAAGTATGACGGAAGGTGTTGTGGGGAGGACAATCCAGAGGTGCAATACAGAATTAAAACCACAATCACAGAAAACTAACAAATACTGATCAGCATGGGATCTAACAGCATTGTCTAACTCAAGTGAAAACTATGCCATGCCCTTGTGGGGGGGGTAGGGCCACAACCCAAACAGTCAGACGGGATCAGGGTGGAGAGTTTGACCAAAATGTGGTCCACTGGAGAAGGGAATGGCAAACCACTTCAGTATTCTTGCTTGAGAACCCCATGAAGCAGTATGGAAAAAGGCAAAATGGATAGGAACACTGAAAGATGGAACTCCCCAGGTCGTGTGTAGGTGTGCCGCAATATGCTACTGGAGATGGATCAGTGGAGAAATAACACTCCAGAAGGAATGAAGAGATGGAGCCAAGCAAACTCAATACCAGTTGTGGATGGACTGGTGATAGAAGCAAAGGTCCGATGCTGTAAAGAGAAATATTGCATAGGAACCTGGAATGTTAGGTCCATTGAATCAAGGCAAATTGGGGAAGTGGTCAAACAGGAGATGGCAAAGAGTGAATGTCGAACATTTCTAGGAATCAGTGAACTAAAATGGACTGGAATGGGATTTGAAATTTAATTCAGATGACCATTATATCTACTACTGTGGGCAGGATCCCGTTAGAAAGAAATGGAGTAGCCATCATGGTCACACCAAAAAGAGTCCGAAATGCAGTACTTGGATGCAATCTCAAAAATGACAGGGAATGATCTCTGATCATTTCCAAAGCAAACCATTCAATATCACGGTAATCCAAGTCTATGCCCCAACCAGTAATGCTGAAGAAGCTGAAGTTGAACAGTTCTATGAAGACCTACAAAACCTTTTAGAACTTAACCCCAAAAAAGATGTCCTTTTCATTATAGGGGACTGGAATGCAAAAAGTAGGAAGTCAAGAAACACTGAATAACCAAGGCAAATTTGGCCTTGGAGTACGGACATGAAGCAGGCAAAGGCGAATTGAGTTTTGCCAAGAGAATACACTGGTCATAGCAAACACCCTCATTCCAACAACAAAAAACAAGAGATGGACTCTACAACATGGACATCACCAGATGGTCAACCACTGAAAACAGATTGATTATATTCTTTGCAGCCAAAGATGGAAGAAGCTCTATACAGTCAGCAAAGAAACAAGACCATGAGTTGACTGTGGCTCAGATCATGAACTCCTTATTGCCAAATTCAGACGCTAAATTGAAGAAAAGTAGGGGAAAACCACTGGTAACCATTCAGGTATGACCTAAATCAAATCCCTTATGAATTATACACCAGGAAAGTGAGAAATAGATTTAAGGGACTTAGATCTGATAGACACCAGAGCCTGATGGCCCCCCCTATGGATGCAGAGGTTTGTGACATTGTACAGGAGACAGGAATCACAAGACCATCCCCATGGAAACGAAATGCAAAAAGGCAAAATGGTTGTCTGAGGTAGCGCCTTTTACAAATAGCTGTGAAAGAAGATAAGCAAAAGGCAATGGAGAAATGGAAAGGATATATACCAATTGATTTAAACAGGTTCCAAAGAATTGTCAATGTGAGACTTGAAAGCCCTTCCTCAGCGATAAACTGCAATACAGAGAATTAGAGGAAAAACCAATAGGAATTGGGAAAGGACTGGAGATCTCATCAATGAAAATTTAGAGATACCTAATGGAAGATTTTAATGCAAAGATGGGCACAAGAAAAAGACAGAAAATCGTATAGGACCTACAAGAAGCAGAAGATATTAAGAAGAGGTAGGCAAGGAATACACAGGAGAGCCATGGTACAAAAAAGGTCTTCATGACCCAGATTAACCTCGATGGTGTGTGTATTCACTCACCTAGAGCCAGACATTCATGGGAGTGTGAAAGGTCAACTGGGCTCTTAGAAAGCATTCACTAAGAATAAAGCCCGTGGATGTGATGCGAATTCAGCTGATAACTGTTTAAAATTCTGAAAGATGATGCTGTGTTGAAAGTGCTGCACTCAATAATACCAGCTGAATTTTGGTGAAACTCAGCAGTCGGCCCACAGTATCTGGAAAAAGGTGTCAGTTTTCAATCCTATCCCAAAAGGAAGGACAATCCCAAAGGAATGCTCAAACTGCCGCACAACTGCACTTATTTCACACGGCCAGCCATGATTATTTTCAAAATTCTCTTCAAGCTACAGGCTTCAGCAGTACGTGAGCCGAGAACTTTCTGACTCGTATTCAAGCTGGATTTAGAAAAAAAGGCAGAGGAATCGGAGATCAAATTGGCACAATATCCGCTGGATCATCGAAAAGCTAAGGAGAGTTCCAGGAAAAACATCTATTTCTGCTTTATTGACTATGCCAAAGCCTACTGTGTGGATCACAATAAACTGGAAAAATTCTTCAAGAGATGAGAATACCAGAGCACCCTGACCTGCCTCTTGAGAAAACCTGTATGCAGGTCAGGAAGCAACAGTTAGAAGGGATATGAAAAACAGAATGGTTCAAATAGGAAAAGGAGTACAATCATGGCTGTGTATTTTTCACCCGCTTATTTAATTTTTTATCAGGTACTCCAAAAAGAAAAAAGGGGTTGGCTGGAAGAAACAAAAAAAACTGGAATCAAGATTTCCCCGGGTGAAAATCCCAATAACCTCAATTGCAGATGACATCACTGTTATGGCAGAAAGTGAAAAGGGCTAAAATCCTCTTGTGAAAGTGAAAAGAGGAATGAAAAAGTTGGCTTAAAAAACTCAACTTCCCAAAAAATAAGAACATGGCCCCTCCAGTCCCATCAAAACCCCCATGGCAAAAGATGGGAAAACATGGGAAAAAAAGTGTCCCGACTTTTATATTTTGGCTTTTCCCAAAAACCTTTTTCCCAAATTTTGGGGGAAAATAAAAAAAATAAAAACCCCCCTTTCCCCCTCCTTGGAAAAAGGAAAATTTATGACCCCAACCTAGATAGTAAAAAAGCAGAGACATTTCTTTGGGGCCCCAAAGGTTATCTAGTCAAGGGATGTTTTTCTAGATCAGTTTGGGTGAATTGGACTGTGAAGAAAGTGAGCACAGAAGAATTGATATTTTTGAACTGTGGTGTTTGGAAAGACTCCCCCGAGAGTCCCTTGGACCCAAGGAGACCCCCCCCCCCCCTGGGTGTTTCATTTGGAAGGGACTATTTGAAGCTCCAAAACTTTTTTTTGGGGGACCTATGGGAAGAGTTGCTCATTGGAAAAGAAAACCCCGATGCTGGGAAATACTGAAGGAGGAGGAGAAGGGGACGACAGAGGATGAAAATGGCTTGGATGGCATCACCGACTGAATGGAAACATGAGTTTTGTGTAAACCCCGGGAGTGGTGATGGATAGGGAAGGGCCTGGCGTGGCTGCAAATTCATGGGGTTGCCAAAGAGTGAGACACGACAAGCAAACCTGAAAACTAAAACGATGAGATCAATGATTGCTATAAGTTAATTCTAGGTAGGAGAAGATGCAACAAGAGGAGATTTTTGTCTTGGACTATAAGACCTAGTCCAGCAATAGCACATTGAGTGTACAATGATATTCTGGCCTAGGAATAAGCATTCCTAGCACCATGGGACAAAATGGTCCCTGAAAATACCTGCCAACCTTGGTTGAATTTATGACTATTTAGGATGCACTACCAAATGAAAATTGTCCACTTGCCCACCTGGTTTTCAAACAAAAATTAAGTCATTAGCTACTGTGTGGTTAAACCTTTGCATACTCTGAAAAAAATTTGGATTGGGGAAATCAGGAATGAGGTACTAGTGCCCTAGAAAAAACTGTCAGGTCTTTAGAGACCTTAAACTTTCAGGAGAAAGGTTAATGAACCCTAAATAATTTCTTTAACCTCTTACCAAACTGGAAAAGGGTTTTTTTTAAAAATTAGTGCCTTTTCTAAGATATTTCTTCCCATCATGACTTAGCAGCAAACCTTTACCCAGGATTGTTGTTGCTTGGTTGCCCACCTACCCCTTGCCTGAGCCAGAAAAATACGTAGATACTCACCCCCCTCTTACCCTTTCGAAACAGCTTCCTAGAGTTATCTGAGAGGCTGCTTCCTGGGCCCCCATCCTCAGCAAGACACAAACTCAACTCACAGCTTTTTTGGTTGTGTGCTTCAGTCAACTATCCTTATAAACATACAACTGCAAATGATTTGATAATACATACACATCTCTACAAACATAACCTGCACCATGTATGAAAAACCAAACTCTCTGACCAAAATGCACCTCGTTAGAAATTAATAAAAATAATCAAAAAAAGATTATAACTAGACACTTCAAATAATCTCTTTCCTCAAAATCAAGGTCCAAAAAAAAAAGTCTTAATGGAACTTATAAATTAATGAGTAAGTATGAATAGACTATATGTAAAAATATGTAGGATGAAGCCACAATGTTACTGTGCTTGGGGTCACCCAAAGACAAACCCTCTAATTCAGTAATTTGCTAGGAAGACTCAGCAGACTCACCATATATTCGTAACTCATGGTGATGACTTATTATAGCAGAAGTGTTACTGAGCACAGTCCAACAAACGCAAAGAGAGCACATGAGATAAAGTTTGGGGAGAAGCCAAGAGCAAGTTTCCAATAGTCCTTTCTCAGTGGAATCACACACAGGATACACTTAATTCACCCAGTGAGGACTTTTGAATAGCACAAAAAAATGTTGCTAACTAGGGAATCTCATTAGAGCCTCAATGACCAAGGTTTTAATTGGGAACTGATCCCATAGCTATCCTTTGCCTGGTAAGTATTCCAGGTAAATTCCAGATTCCAGACTCCCATGATGAAAGAAGGTGTTCAGAGTAAACCACATTGCTTGTACAGTATAGGCACAGTGGCACTCTTGTCATGTATAGTGGGAACCCTCCCAAAAATCCCAAGTCACTACATACCAAGCAAAGGTCCAACCTTATAAGAAAGCCTTTCAAAGAACATTAGTCAGGCCTGCTCTGGTATTTTTCTGTTTTCAGTTACTTAACTGGAGGAATAAAATACATCATCTTAAATGCCTACATTAAAATAAAAGACAAATCCAAAAGAAGAAATTAGAATATGGTAGAATTATCCTTAAAAAAAATACATAGAATGAAACAGGAAAAAAAGATTAATAGTAAAACTGTGGGCAGAGGAGCCTGGAGGGCCACAGTCCATGGGGTTGCAAGAGTGGAAACACAGCTGAGCACACACACAATGTCAACAGAATTAACTAAGTTTAAATTTGATTCCATAAAGAGTATAAGATAAAAATTAGCTGGAAAGATAGGAAAAAAGGGGTGGACAGAGAAACAAATTATGAGTAAGAATGGAAATGTAAATTGCAACTTAGTTAGGTATTTTAAAATGGTAATAAAACCAAATGAAATAATTTTTTATACAAAGTAAATTGTAAGTGATCAATAATTCCTTGGCTTGAGATCCATAATCTGTTTGTCCTTAACTCTGGGAGGGCTCTCTTTGATAATTTGGCCAGTTGAATATGGAGAAATGATGGTGTGTTACTTTTCTGCACTCAGGCTTTAGGAGACCGACAGCAGCCCTTTTCCTGTCTCTTGGAACATTCATACCTGGAACCAACCCTATCCTGCTTTATTAAATCCAAGCAGTTTCTGTGGCAGTAAAATAAACCCACACAGAGAATAAGGGAAAGGACGACTGAATCCAATGGCCCCCGGCCAGTTCCATCAAAAAGAGCTTACCAGCCACAATGAGTGAGCCATCTTGAGGGGTGGGACCATTCAGCCTTCAGTTTAGCCTCCCCAGCTAATGCCACTGTGGAGCAGGCATTTAAACTAAATTCTCAACCCAAATTGCAGATTAGTGAGCAACAATAAATTATTGTGTTATTTTAAATCCATTAGGTTTTAGGATGGTTTGTTACACAGCAGTTATGGAAGATTACAGAATTTGATCAAGTTGACAACTCCATAGAAAAATAGAGTTTTTTCAAAAGTTATTCAAGATGAGGTAGGAAGTCAGAATAGTCCCAATACTATCAAATCAAATCAACAGGAGTAAAATGGCAGGAGGAAAGAGGAGGACATGGAGTTCATGTCTCACTCATAAAATGTTATCAAGAATACATCTAGAAGTGGAAACAAATCTCACAAAGTAGCTGTTTGAAACTGTTGAACTCTAGCGAGGACCTCAGACACTTAAAAGGATAAGAAATATTTCCCCGAAATAATCAGTTGTAGGACCAAAGTAAGAAGGGAAAAGGAAGAGGAAAGGATGTAGGAAGGGACTTGTGCTCTTGGGGGGCAGCTAAAGGAGGAGAGAGGTTTCCCACATATGTGGAAGCTCCCTCCACTGGCTAGGGAGATCAGCTGGGACAGAAGGGGTGCTCAGAGGCTAGTGCAACAACCAGTTTGTGGCAAGCAAGATAGAGTGAGACCTACACAAGATGGCCCATGTGATGCCCTGTGTGCCCCACCCTGAGACGTGTGTCAGGGGCTGGGTGCTGGAATGTAGGGTTTGGAGAGCAAATTCAGGGAAGAGGTTGCTGTTGGCTGTGAGGAGAAGCCAGAGGGAATAAGAGTGAGGAGCTCTGCAACCAGGAATGGTTTGTAGAGAAAGCTCCCTTTGTGCCCCCTCCCCGATGGGTCCCCCCCGGGCTCATGTGCTTCGGGAACAACCTCAGGAGCAGTGCCTGTGAGTGGTCCACATGCAGAGGTAGGGTTGAAACCACAGCTGAGCCCCAGGGGCCACACAACCTAAGGAAGAAGAGCTGAAAATCTGTCCTTGTGGCTGTGCAAACTACAGATTTATATCCCCTCAACCTGGCTTTATTTTTTAAACTCTGAGCCTGAAGAACATCTGAATGAACAAGTGCTTACCCAAAAAGCCAAGAAGGGTCAAGCTTTAGGCAACTGTGGACTTTGTGGGGCACATACACATAAGGCTTGGTCAGGCCAGAGTCTGAGATTGCCCCCATGGTACCTACAGTGGGTCCAGATCCATGATCAGTGATCGTGGGGGCCTACCGGCTT
>JAJLRB010000064.1:0-29329 GCA_020976825.1 Odocoileus hemionus
CCTATACCTACATCACACACACGATATTTTACATCACAGCGCACTGTATTTGTGTCCAACACACAGATTACACACACGTGTGTATCGATGTACTTCTGCGTGTGACTATGACATCACCAACAAGAAATTGTAAGTCCCAAGACAGGGAACACATATAAAGACATCATACAACGCATTCTACATGACATCCATTCACACTTAATTGATATCAATGAACATTATTATGATGACATCAACAAACACTGCATTTATGACATCAGATTTCCCCTCTATATGACATCACATCCACGGTTTATGACATCTCATCCCCTATACCTGTGACATCACAGCCACTCCATCTGTCCCATCACATCCACTATGGTTCTGAATTCAATATCCACTATATTTGACATTGAAACACACCGTGTTAAGACAATACAACCACTCTATCTGACAGCATAACCTCCATAATCTGTAATCAGTGTGTGTTGACACCCACTCCTATCAATGATTCTAACACACACTGTAAGTAGGACACCAAACATACCTATATGTATCGGACCAAAAAGCAGTATAATATGACATCACAACCCATAGCTGAATGACATAAACTCCACTCCCTATACTTGACATCGATATCTTCTGTAAACTCACATCACCGCCCTTTATAACTAGAACAGCACATCCACTGAACCTTTGTCATCACACACAAGATATAACGAACATATAACGACCCCAATGTAAGTATGAAACCACCAGCCACAGATGTCTAATGACATCTTATTGACCTACATATTAACAAACACAGCACACATCCACTCTGTAAAAAATATCAACACCTACTCTATGACTTCACACCCACTGTTCACATGCCATTACCCCATTATATCTGAAAAACATCGCATCCACTGTACCTGGTGTCATTACTGAGTAAATTGATTAATACCACACCAGCATTATGTGCTGATAACAAAACCCACTGCATGTCTGACATCCTATGATTAAATTGTGACCTAACACACACGCTTTATGACATCACAAGCCTGTATATCATATGGCAACACACTCAATCGAGCACATTACACACCTACACCCCACTGTATATTGACATCACATACCACACTACATTGTGAACCTCACCGCCACTGTAAATAATAGGATATGACACCAACTAAGCTTTAGACACCAATACGCAGTAAAAATAACATCGCAGTTGCTTTATGAATGGGAACACTAAAACTGTATCCGATATCAAGGCACATACTAAGTTTAGGATATCATATCCACTTATATACGTTCTCACTCACCACTGTGTGTATGACTACACAAGCTCTGTGTCTGTCTTCAAAACCGTTCTAAACTGCCATCATATCCACTCTGTATGTTCACACTCACTTTGTCCACGATTATCACACCAACTATGTAAGAGATCACAGGTAGCATATGTATGCCGTCAGATGCACTACACATGACATCATACCCACACTCTATGAAAACAACCCACTCTTTTTTACGAAACCCACATCACGTTTTAATACTTTCAATGCTTTATTTTCGTATACTTTTCTTTCCCCTTTTTGTTTGATATCATAGGTCCCTATATAATTGGCCCATCTTTCCCAATGACTATATCATGACATCTCACACTCTAACTTTAGACTTATCTATTTAAAGGCTTTCACACACTGTTATGAAACAAAACCCTTTGTGTTTTTCACGCCCCCAATCTGATACACCCCACGTATCTGGGTCATCACAGCAAATGAAAAAAATTTTTAAATCAATCCCGGGTTTTTAGGGATGACCTCAACCCCAATTTATACGTATGAAATCACTTTGTAATCCCAAAATGAAAATTACATCCACTTTTTATGGCATAAAACCCCACTTTTTTTAATGTTTTTCACGTCCATTAAAATCTAAACCCCACATAAAATTTGGATCTTTTCCGGGGTCACACCCAGGTTGTATCAAAAGATATTCAACCAATATAAAATTTAGGGATATCACCTCCAGTATCCCATTGACATCCTAGGGACTATATTTTATGCCCATCACCCCCACCATGTAAAAAAGGGTCCCCTCCCCCCAGTCTTGTTTCCCTGCCCACCAAACACCCGGGCCCTATGAAAATTAAATTTTTAAAAAATTTTTGGCACTGTGATGGCATCACATCCCTCTTTAAAACCCACACACCCAGTATTTTTTGATGCAAAATCCATTTCAAAAGTGGGACATCAAAACTCACTAAAAAAATTGAAAAGGAAAAAAAAGCACACCACTTTAAATCCCTTTGTAAAAAATTTCCAAAAAAAATTCCCTCCACTGATTTTCCCCCCACTTTTATGGGCATCACACCCATTTCTAGGTGTGAAAAATCAGTTTAAATTCTAAAAACATCACATCTATCCTTTTTTCCCATTTAAATGAAACTTTTGACGTCAAAAACCCGCTATATATGAAACCAAACCCGGGTATGTTGGGGCCCCAATTTTACCCTTTTCATGTGGAAAATTTCAAAAAGAAAAACCTTTTCCCCTGATTATTACCACGTCACACAAACCCCTTTTGATGAAAATCACACTCTGCGTTTTTAAACCCCATCTTTGCACTTGAAAAACATAAACATCCTCAAGGGTTCCGACTTTCATACCACCCATTTCTAAGGGTTTCACCACAGTTTTTTTGATTTCATATAAAAGTATCTTTTGTTATCAAAAACCACCCAAGTTTTGATTTTATCAAAATAAAAGTTTATCTAGGGGGAATCTAAATCCCGGCTTGTAAGGAAAGGACTTTCATTCCAATTTGGTTTTCAATAAAAATTCCACTAGTTTTTTTTAAATCAAAAACCCACTGTTTTTCGGGTTTTTAAAACCCCCCCCTTTTTTCACCCTTATCACACCCCCTTTTTATGTATCCCTTTCACCCCCCTTTGTTTGGTCCCCATCGTAAACACTTTTTAAAAGGGATCACATCCACTTTTTATGCCCATAAAACCCACATTATTTATGAATTGCATGCACAGTACTCATGACATACTCCCCAAATTATATTGGGCATTTCTTCCCCCTGATTTGGCCACCCCCAACCACTCTAATTGGGGGATCTCAACCAACTTTACTATGCATCACAAACCCCTTTTATGGATGACATCTAACGCATTTTTTTTAAAGTCACATCCATTCTTTTTTGACTTCACACTGGGGGCCTCATCCCCATTACCTTCAATTTTAATTTGGGGGATCACATAGACATAATGAAATCCAAAACCCCAAAACAAACCCCAAACCCTTATATTTGCCATCTCACCCATTTAACTGAACTAAAATCCACTGTATCTGTGTCCTAAACCCCTGTTTGGGAATGAAAACCCCCCCAACTCTGGGCCTTTTTCACGCAAAAATCTATGTTTTACAGCAAAATTTTAGAATTTAATGACTGACATAAAAAATTTATGAATCACCGCCCCATTTTGTAAAGACATCACAGCTGGTATATTTTTGACCAAATCCAATATATAGGGGTAACCCCACATACGGCTTTCCCGATTAAGCAACGTCCCTTTTCCTGAATCTCACCCATATATTTTTACATCACTGGGCCCCTGTATTTTTTGAATCCACAGATGACCCAACGTTTTTGTTTCGATTACTTTTGTGTCAATGACATCACAACAAAATAAAGGAAGTCATGACACGGCAAAATTAGGGAAAAAACCCTTCTACATGCCCCAAAAAATTTACACTTTATACATCAATAATCAGTATTTATGAAATCACAAACACTGCATTTATGACATAAAAATCCCCTCTATTGGCATCACTCCACGGGGGATGAATTTTCATCCCCCAAAACCTGTGACATCACGCCACTCCATCTGTACCATCACTCGACCCAGGTTTTGAATTCAAAATCCACTTTTATTTTACATAAACCACCGTGTAAAGACAATACAACCACTCTGTTGACACATAACCTCCATAATCTGTATCAGTGTTTTTGACAACCCCCCTTTTAAACAAAGATATAACAAAACACTGTATGTAGGGAAAACCCCAATATATATGTTTTCGAAACAATATGCAAAAATAAAAACGACCTTTACACCCATCTGGGGGACATAAGTCCAAATTATTCAAGACAGGGAAACTTCTTTTTCTCAATCGGGAAACCCCTTTTTTAAACTGACAGCACCTCCCCTGACCTTTTTTTATCACGCACCCGATTCTCGATCATATTTAAAAACCCCATTTGAGGTTTTTACCACGCCAAAAGTCTTTACTCTTATGAACTACATAAAGACATCCCATCCACTCTGCAAGATATCACAACACTCCAAAAGACATCACCGTTCTCATTTCATTTTTAAACCCCTTATTCTCACAGCATCCACTTACCTGGGGCCTTACTGAGTATATTGATTATAAACCCCACCACATTTTGTGGATATCAAACCCCAAATATATGTTTACTTTCCATGATTAATTTTGGGGACTTTTAAACCCCTTTTTTTTAAGACATCACCAAACTTTATCATGGCAACAAACTCACCGGATTTTCTGGACACCCAAAAAACTTTTTATATGAAAACACATCACTCTTTCTTGTGAAAATCACAGCCACTTAATTATGAAAAGACACCTACTTGCTTTAGACCCATTTCAGAAAAAAATAACATCGCATTGTTTTATAAAGGGGAAAAACAAAAAAAACGTATGATTATGGCACATATAAGTTTAGGAATATATCCACTTATCGTTTCATCAACTGTGGTTGATACACAAGTCTGTGTCTGTCTTAAAACCCGTTCTAACTCCCTCATATCCACCTGTAGCCCTCCACTCACTTTGCCCACGATATCACACCAACTATGAAGAGTCAAGGTGTATGTATCCCGTCGTGCACTAACATGACTATATCCACCTATGAAAAAAATCCACTCTATTTACGACATACATGCACTTTTCTGAATCCAGCATTTATACATATGACATTTCATCTACTGTGTTTGATATCATGCCCCCTTTTAAGTGGATCATAAATGATTATCGATGACACCACACTCTAATTTTTCGCTTATCTATTTTTTGGGCATAACACACATGTTTGAGAACAGAACCCATTGTGTCTTCACAAAACCCCCATATTGAATACCCCCACTGTTCTTGTCATACAGAAAGAAAAAATTTTATCAATCCCGGGTATGTATGACCTAAACCCACTTAGTATGAAATCATATTAATCCCTATGACATCAATCCCTCTTTATGGCATAAAACCACTTTTTTTATGACATCAGTCCATAATCTGACCTAATAAAACGGGATCTGTCCCGTCACACCAGTGTAGATGATATCAAACCCAAATATATATTGATATCACCCCCAGTAAATGGGACATCCTAGGGACTTTTTATGAATCACACCCCCCAGTAAAAACGTCACAAACATCTTTGTTGGCACCACACCGGCCTATGTATGATATCATTTGCACTGTAGATGGAAACCAATCTCTTTATAACGCACACCACGTATTTTGATGTCACACCCATTCGACTGCATCACATCACTATATGGGACAGCAACCCACTCTATCCTTGCATCAAAACCTCTCCCTGATATACACCCCTTTTGTGACATCACACCCACTCATTTGGGGACATATTCAATTATCATTTCCATTATCCTTTAACTTCCCAGTAATTATTTATGAGTAAAAAACCCTATATTGAAACCAAAATCCGGTTTAGTAGGGCAATAAACCTATCGTGGGCATCACAGAAATAGTCTGTGTCCTCTCACCGACTCTTTTTTACCCATCCCCCTATTTTGTTAATAAAATTCTTTTTATAACACTTTTGATGTGAAAACATTTACATTCACTTTTAAGTCATTACCAATTTCTAAGGATCACCCCCGTATTTTGTTAAAATTTATATCTTGTTATCCAAATCCACAGTTTGTGTATCGAAAATTTTTAGGTCAATCCCTTTTTATGACTTCAATTTTATTTATAAATTTTTCCTGTTTTGTTTACTCACACCACTGTATCGGGTTTTTCAAACCCTTTTTTTTTATCACCCCCTTTGTAGTATGCCCTTTACACCCTTTTGGTGGATCTAACCTTTTAAAAATCAATCCACTTTTTATGACATGACCCCATTATTTAGAATTGGGATAAAAACCCATGACATAAAATCCAAAAATTTAATCTGAATTCTTCCATTATTGTGCCCCAAACCCCATTAAATGGTTTTAAACCAACTTACGTATACAAAACCCCCTTTTATGTATGACTTCAAAAGAATAATAATCACATCCCTTTATGTTTCCAGGTGGATTGCATTACCTTTTTTTGGGGTATCACATAGCTTTTGAAACACCCTACAACACAAACTTATATTTGCCCATCCACCCTTGTATTTGGACTACCCTTTTCGTGTCCTCAAACCCCAGGTGAAATGAAACCCCCCACCTTGGACCGATCACGCAAACTTCAAATTTATGACACATATCAGATAATGCATACAAAATTTTATACATAACCCTATATGATCTCAGTTATATTTATACTTATCCAAATTTGTACTCACATAGGCTTTCTTTATTAAGCAAGTTAAGCATCCACCTTTTTGACACACCCACGTATTTGTGCACACACAATGACACACTTTTGTGAAAACATTACTTTGTGTCAATGCTAAAACAATTGTAATCAGACCCGAAAAAAATTTCCCTTCCCCCGCATTTACTGCACACTTTCACATTTTTTGCATCAAAATCATTTTATGAATCAAACACTGCATTTTGACAAAATCCCCTCTATATAAAATACATCCACGGTTTATGCTTACCCCTATACCGGGACATCCACCATCCATCTGTTACCACCCCACATAGGGTTTTAAAAATATATCCACTATATTTGGACTTTAACTCACGTGTAAGAAAAACAACAAACCCCTGTTTGACAATAACCCCCAAAATTTTGTATCAGTGTTTTGACCCCACTCTTCTTTTAAACACCACACTGTATGTAGGATAACCAAAACTTATGTATCGAACAATAGCATTATCAATCCCACCCATGTGGGTGACATCAAGTCCTCTATTTCAATGCATCAATCTTCTTTTTTCAAATCCACCCTTTTTTTTTGAAGAACCTCCATGTACCTTTTTCATCCGACAATTCCATCTTAAACCCCCATTTTGTTGATTACCAAAAAAGTTAGCATCTTTGAACTAATTTTAAAATCACATCCATGCAAGATACAAACACTCTAAACATCCCCTTTTTCATTCTTTACCCAGTATATCGACATGAACCCCAAAACTGAAAACCCCTGGGTCTTTACGATTATTTTTCCAACCAGGTTGTAATAAAAACCCATATAGTTTTAACCCATGATAATTTTGACTAACACCCATTTTTATGGCTCCAAACTTTATTAGGGAAACAAACTACTCTTTCAGACCCACCCCCCTGTTTTGAAACAACAATTTTTTAAATAACCCCTGTATTATGCGACACCTACTATTTTAGACACCATTTCAGTAAAAAAACATGATTTTGTTTATGAAGGGAACACTCTTAATACAGGCACTAAAATTTTAGATTCAATCCATTTAACTTTCTCCCCCATTTGAGACCCACAACTCTTTTTTGCTTAAAAACCTTCAAACTCTATATCCCCCTTTTTATGGCATACACCCACTTTGTCACATTACACACCAACTATTAAGAGTCACAGGTACTATTATGCCTCGTTGACAAATACATCATTCCACCCGAAAACAATCCACTCTTTTGCCCATCACACACTTTTATGACACACTTGCATTATATTCGATTAAATTTTCATCTCGTTTTGAATTTTTTCCCCTTTTTTAAGGGCATAACAAGATATACGATACAACACATAAACTTTAAAATTTTTCCTTAAATATGGCTAAAAACCGTGTTTGGAAAAAAACCATTGTTTTTACAACATATTGTTATACACCCACGTATCGTTTCTCCCCAAAATTTTAAAAAAATTTTATAAAACCAGGGTATGTATGCCTAACCCTTGTTGAAATCTTTAAACCTTTTTGGAATCACTCCACTTTTTGATCCACAACTTTATTTATGACATCACGTCCACTATATTTGACCCCATCAGGGTTTGTGCCCAAACCCATGTATCGTGAATAAAACCCCTTTTTTATGATCCCCTCCATATACATTGACATCCATCTTATTTAACCTACCCCACCTTTGATCGTCACAAAATCTTTGGCCCCTCCCCCTTATTTTGTTTCATTTGACGGGGGGCATCACTTCTTTTCCCAAACCCGGGTATTGTTTAACCACCAACTGACATCACACCATAATAGACAGCAACCCATTATTTGCATCAAAACCTTATGAATCACCCCAATTTTTGAATACAATTATTTTGACATCATTCAATTATAAATCCTCCTCTTTAATTTCCCGAATTAATTTTTGCCCCACCCCCCGATTTGAAAAAAAACGTAATTGTAGGGGCAATAATCCCTATAAGTGGACACGAAAAATATTGGCTCCCACCGACCCCTTTTACACTAACCAAATCTTTTATGACATCCACCTTGCTTTATGCTTTTCCTTAGGCTCACTCCACGTTAGACATCTCCCCTTTTAAGGAAATCCACACTTAATTTGTACATACAGTTTTCTGTTTCAATCCACATATTTGAATAAAACAATTTTAAGAAATTCACCCCTGTTTAGATAACTCATACCCATTGTTTACAAATAATATTCACATTTTTTACCCACAACATGTATCTGGGGTTTCAAAACCCCCTCTTTTAAAACTTTTAAACACCCTTTTATTTTCCTTCCCCCCTTTTTGCCATCGTAAAACTTTTAAGGGATTCCACATCCCCCCATTTTTATGACAGGCCCAAATTATTTTTAAATTCCAATGCACATATCATGACCACCTCCAAAAATATTGCTTTGCTTCCATGTATTTTCCCCCCCCCCAAAACCATTAATGGTGATTTGACCAACACTTTTGAATAACCCCCATTTTATGTATAATTAGATTTTTTACAAAACCACACCATTTCTTTTGACTTAACCCCGTAATCATGAACCTTAAATTTCTTGGGGGCACACAATTATATGAAACCCAAAACCTTTGCCAACACAAACCTTATTTTGCATCCCCCATTTTACTGGACTCACCCATGATCTGTGCCTCAAACCAGTGAGCTGAAAAACACACCCAAAATTGGGACCGTTTTTCACCAAAACTTTTTTATGACACAAAAAAAGATAATGACAACTTTTTGGGACACCCCGCCAAATGTATGACATCACAGTGGTATATTTATACTCAAACCAATTATATGATTTCACTACCTTTCATAAAAGAAACATAACCTGAATCTTCCCCTTTATTTGACATCACACCATTTTTGTGACTCACACAATACACACTTTATGATGTATTTGTGTCAAAACATAAAAACAATTGAAAGTATACCGGCAAAAAATATGGCTCAGATTCTTGACATAACTTTCCCTTTATGAATCAAAATCAGAAAATTTATGAAAAATCACAAACACGTTTTATAAAACCCCTTTTGGTACCCAGGTTTAGAATTCCCCCCCTATAATGTGGATCAAGACTCCATTGTCCATAAAGGGGATATGGTTTGAATTTCAAAATACTAATTTGACATAAATAAAAGGGGGGGGTAAAAACCAATTTACAACCATTGTTTTTGAAGATAATATAATTTTATAGTGTTTCCCCCCTTAATAATGTATAAACCACTGTTTTTAATACCCCCCATATATTTATTTTAAAACAAAATATCATATATTAACTTCACACCCTCTTAATAAAATACTTCTATTATGACACAATTTTTTTTTTCTCACATCGACCCTTTTTATTGACGCATCCACTGTATTTTTTCACCCCAAAAGTTTTCTCGAATATAACCCCCATTTAGTATGAACCACCCCAAAATCTATAATCTTATAAACTAAAATGCATCACATACCTGCATGTATCACAACATTTGAATCACACCCTTGCAAACCCATTAATTGCACCACCATTTGTACCTGGGTCTTTACGGGTATTTGTTAACCCACGTTTTGGTGATACAAACCCCACAAGGGATTTTACATCTATGTTTAATTTGTGACATACAACTCTTTATGACATACAAGCTGTATTCATGGCAAAAAATCACCCCATTAGAACCAACCCCTTTTTATGAAATCAACATACCTTATTTGAATCCACCCACTGAAAATTTGACAAAACACCATATGTTTAGACTTCTTTTTAAAATAACACCAAGTTGTTTTTGAATGGAACACTAAAAAAAACCGATCCTTCAGGGCCTACTAATTTGGAATCATATCCATATATATCCAACACTTTGATGATCCCACAAGCTCTTGTTTTTTTCCCAAACCCTCTAACTGATCAACCACTCTTTGTCATAACTCAATTTTCCACATATACCAATTGAAAAGGATCCAGGTAGCATATTATCGTCAGTGACACACTTTTAAATATATCCACACTTTGAAAACCCCAATTTTCCACTTATTTAGACATCACATGCACTGTATTCATGACATCCATGCATTTTTTACGAATGATTTTTTCTTTATGGTTTGAATATACCCCTTTTAAAAGTGGATAAAAAATGATATATCTGAATCACAACTCTCTTTACACTTTCATTTTAGGGCATAACCCGGGGTTTTTTGGACAGAACCAGGTTTTCTTAAACGAATATTGATATCCACCCACTTTTGTTGTATAAAAACAAATGAAACAATTTTTTCAATCCATTTATGACTCACCCCCTATCTAAAAAATCATATTAAACCCCTATGACTAAACCACTCTTTTGGGCTCACACCCTTATTTATGACATCACTCCACTTATCTGCTCAATCAACTGGATCTGTGCCGTCACACCAGTGTTGTTGTTTTCCCAAAACCCAAAATATATATATGATATCCCCTCCGTATACATGTGACTCCTATGGAAATTTTTAGAATCACACCACTGTTAACGTCACAACAATTTTTTGTGACACCCATGGGCCTTGTATGATTTTTATTTGTGTAGGGGCATCACACCCTCTTTATAACAGCACACCACAGTTTTTTATGATTACATCCATTTTAGACGGGGACATCACATCACTTATGAGCGCCCCCCACTCTACCCTTGCATAAAACCCCCTCCATGATATCCCCACTTTTTGTGACATCACACCCACTCAGGTGGACATCTTTGAATTTAAATACATCTACTCCTTAATCTTCCGAAATTACTTTGACGTCAAAACCCGTTTTAATATGAAAAAAAAATCCGGTTGTGGGCAATATTCCCATACATGTGGCTCACGAAAATAGCGTGTCCTCACACGCTCTATTGACCACGTCACACTACTTTTTGTATGAATCACACTCGGTAGTTTTGCTTTTTGCACTGTAGAAAAATCCTCTCAGTTACGACATAACCCACCATTTTAAGGATCAACCAGTTATTTGTTTTCATATACAGATCTCTTTTTTAAAACCACAGTTTTGATGATATAAAACAAGTTTACTATGGTTTCTTCCGCTGTATATGATGACTCTATCCATTGTTAAATACATATTAATTGTTTTTTTTTCCCTCACAACCACTGTATCTGTGTTTCACAACCCCTTTTATCTTATCACCCCCTTTGTATGTATGCCTAAACCCCCCTTTTGGGGCCATCAAAACACTATTTAAAGGGAAACTTCCATTTTTGAATGACACCACTTTATTTATGAATTGATGCACAGTACTCAGAATCACTCCAAATATATCTGACTTTTTTCCACTGTATTGTCCCACCACAACCACTTAATTTGATTCAACAATGTACGTATGACACCCACCCTTTTTTTGTATGACATTAAGCATTTAATAACGTCACATCCATTTTATGATTCACACTGGGCATAGCATTACCTTATTTCATTGGTGGCATCCAAGCTTTATAGGGAAATCAAACACATGACAACAAAAAACGTTTTATTTGCCACTCACCCTTTGTATTGAGACTACACCACTTATCTGTGCCCTAAACCCCGTTAGAAATGATAACACACCCACACCTGGACCGTATCACCAAACCTATGTATGCAGCATATTCAGAATAAAATGACATGCATAAACTCTTTTTGAAACACCCCTATATTTGACATACGTGGTATATTTTGCATCATATCCCCTTTTTAAAGATATCTCAATACGGTTTCATGATAAGACGTCAAATCCCTGACTCTACCTATATTGACATCAGCCCCTGTATTTGGGGCATCCACAGTGCCACACGGTGTATGTTTGAAATTCTGTGTCTAAATTTCAAAACAAGTAGGTAATCATGAAACGGCAAAATATGGCAAACAGCATTTCTTGGACATCCATTCACACTTTATGACATCAATAATCAGTTTTTTTATGACACCCAAAAACAGCATTTAGAATCAGACCCCCTCATAGGGCATACTCCCGGTTTATGCATCTCATCCCTTTATCAGTGACATCACAGCCCACACATCTGTCCCATCACATCTACTATGGTTCTGAATTCATATCCACTATATTTGACATGAACCACACATGTGTGAAAGACAATACAAACACTCTGTTGACAGCATAACCTCCATAATCTGTATCAAGTGTGTGACACCACTCTATCAAATGATATAACACACACTGTATGCAGGTACACCACACATATATATGTATAGAACCAATATGCAGTATATACGACATCACACCCAATCTGGAAGTGACATCAAGGTGACTATATTCATGACATCAAATATTTCTATTATTCACATTCGCACATTTATATATGATAGCAGATACTGTACGTACTTGTGTCATTACGCACAAAAGTTATCGGATCATAATCCACATTGTAAAAGTCTGATACCAACACACCTAAATGTCTATGACACCTAATGAATACTTATGATATCAATACACTTCTTGTATATTATATCACAACACTTTAAGCAATCACACCTCACCTTACTCATTGTCATAACCAGTATATCTGGACATCAACATACTTATCTGTACATCCAAGAATCATTTTGACGTATATTGATTCTACACACCAGACTTATATGTTGAATCATCAAACACAACTACTAATATAATGCAATCTCTATTGCTTAATTTGTGACACTTATCCCACTCATTTTTGACATCCACAGCAGGTATTCTTGGGGGGGCCAACTACACTCGAATCATGCCACCACCACCCTGTATTCTTGACCTCCCCTACACTTCTACTTTTGCCATACAGACTAGTAAATTATGACAAGACACCTACTTCTGCTTTCTGTTAGAAAAAATACCTCTAGTAAAAATAACGATTCATTGGTATATGAATCGTGTAACACTACGCATGTACTCGATGTAATTGAGATTACATTATCGTTTTAGGTCATCATATTATATACATTTTTCACGCCTTTGGGTATAGATAACAAGTCTCTGACTGTCTTGAAATCGATTGTAATGAATCCACATATTATAATAGAAACATCCACTTTGTGACGACAATCACCAAATATTTAGATATCACAAGGTAGGCAATAAGTATGCATTAGATGCCCTAACATATAGACATATATCCACCTCTATGATAGCCAACAATCCAAATATTTATGACATCACATGCACTGTATTCAGGACCATCACATGCATTATTATATGTATAAGACATCTTCATATTCCTTGTGTATGGATATCTTCTTGTACCATATATATAGTGACATGATTACAATGCAATATCGATGAACTGCAAACGACTCTTACTTTAACGACTGTAATCTATTTATATGGAATCACACTATACATGTGTTAAGAGAACTCATGAACATAAATTTTTTGTACTTCACGGAGACCATATCTGGTTAACACCCCCAATGTATCTGTTTCATCTCACAGCAACATGTATCAAGTTTTTATCAAACCCCAGGGTATGTATGACAAATCCTAACTCCACTATAAATGTATGAAATCATACTGTATATACCTATGACATCACATCCAACTCTTACTGACATCACACCACTTTATTTTATGACATCACGTCCACTATATCTGACCTCACATCAACTGGATCTGTGCCATCATCACCCAGTGTACTTTGATGATATCACAACAATGTATATATGATATCACACCTCCAGTATACGTATGTGACAATCCTATCCACTTTATTTATATGACATCCACAACCACTCTGTAAACACGTCAACAACAATGCGTGTTTGCTTGATCTCCAATCTCTTGTCTATGTATGATATTCTTTTTTCAATGTAGATGGCTATCCATCCTCTCTTGTAACAGGCAACACCATCAGTATTTGTGATGTCATCATAACCAACTTCAGACATTGACAATCACACTCAATATACGATGGACAGCACATCCACTCCTATACCTTGCCATCAACACACTCTCCACTGAGATCTCATGCATCATTGATAATGACATCATACCCATTACTACGTGGTGACTTCAGATGCAGTCCTATAACCATCACATCTACTACTTAAGTCTGCACAAGTAATGCACTTATTGACGATCAAAACCCGCTTTAATAATATGAAACCACATCCAGTAAGTGGTAGGGCTATATATAACCCTTTATATGCGACATCAACAGCAAATTGTCTGTGGTCATCGCACCCACTGTGAGTGACAACGTCATACATACTCTATTTTGTATAGACCTCACATTCCTGCGGTATGTGTAAGCTTCTTTAACACTGTAGTAGACATAATAGCCTCCACGTGATGACTATCAAACCACCATTTCTAAGGGCATCCCACACAGGATATTTTGACTATCCATTAACCACAGTATCATCTGTCATCACTTCATCACTGTTTTTGATTGGATAATCACAACAAGTGTATCTATGTGATCTCATTAAGCTATATATGAAGAAATCATATCCCATTGGAAAATATCTATACATATTCAATAAGTAATGTTACCGTCACATCTCCACTGTATCTGTGTATCCCACACACCACTCTTTTCATCTTATCACACCGGTTATAGTTATTGACATCTATTTACCTCTGTTTGCATACCAGCATAAACACTGTTTAAAAGGCATCACATGCCTCATTTTTATGACAATGGCACCTCATTATTTATGACATTCGCATGCACCAGTACTCATGAACATCACGTCCAAATATAATCTGGCATTGCATATCCACTGATATCTGTTCCATCTCAACCACTCTAATGATGATCTCTTACCAACTGTACGCATGACATCAACACCCATTTGTATGTATGATATCTTACGCACCTATACATGAACGTTCGCCATTCACTCTTTATGACCTCACCACCAATTGGCATCAATTTCGCATTAACTCCATTGCATTGTGGCATCACAGAGGACCTATAGATTGAGATCTCACACATTGATAACAAAAACGTTATATTTGCGCATCTCACCCATTGTATCTGACCCCCTCCCGACTACATCCACTGTATCTGTGTCCTCAAAACCCTAAGTGTAGGTCAATGTATACCACACCCCACACACTGGACGTGATCACACAAACTCTTATGTATGACAAGCATAGATTCAGAATGAATGACATGACATAAACACTTTATGGACATCCACAGCCATATATGTATGACATCACAGCTTGGTATATTTTTGACATCATATCCCAATATATATGATATCTCACATATGGCTTTCATGAAAATGCAATCATCTATAACCTGACATCTCGACCCACTATATTTGACATCACTCAGCCACTGTATTTGTGTATCACAGATCACACACGTGTGTCACGATGTACACACACGTGTGTATCGATGTACCAAATCTGTGTCCATATGGGTGACATTAATATCAACAAAAACAAGTATTGATGGTAATATAAACACCATCATGACACGGCACACCCCCATTCTGAAATCCGCCCCAACTCACACAGTCATGCCTAACACGCATTCTACATGACATCACATTCACACTTTACACTGACATCAATAATCAGTATTTATGACATCTACAAACACTGCATTTCATGACATCAGATCCCCTCTATATGGAGCATCACAATCCACGGTTTTTATGACATCTCATCCCCTATACCTGTGACATCACAGCCACTCCATCTGTACCATCACATCCTACTATGGTTCTGAATTCATATCCACTATATTGACATGAAACACACCGTGTAAAGACAATACAACTCACCTCTGTTTGACAGCATAACCTCCATAATCTGTATCAGTGTGTTGACACCCACTTCCTATCAAATGATATAACCAGACACACTGTATGTAGGAATGACCTACACATACTATATGTAACTCGAACACTTATGCATTCATTATTACGACATTTCACACCCATGCACTGGGTGAACATCATAGATCACTCCTATTCATGACATCAAATTATTTCTTTTTCTCACATCAGCACACCTCGTTTTTTCTGACAGCACCTCCAAAATTGTAGCCTTTTTCACATCACGCACAGATTTAAATCGGATCATATAACCCCCGATTGTATGTAAGATACTCACAAGCTCCGCAAAATCTCTATGACAACTTATGGAACTACATATGCCATCACATCCCACTCTGCATTGATATCACACACACATCTATGACATCACACTGTTGTCATGTCATCTAACCCAGTATATCCTGACATCGGCATCCACTGTACCTGGGTCATTACTGAGTAAATTGATTATACCTACACCACAGGTTATGTGTGATATCAAACCCACTATAAACGTATTTACAACCTATGAATAATTTGTGACATAACACCCACTCTTTTAAAGACATCACAAGACTGTATTCATGGGCAACACATACTCACTCGATTCATGACACCACACCCACTGTTATATGACATCACAATACACTCTACTATGTGACACCTCTGCCACTATAAATTATGAGACAAGACAACCTACTATGCTTTAGACACCATTCTCAGTAAAAATAACATCGCAGTTGCTTACATGAGAAGTGGGAACACTAAAACTGTATCCGATATCATGGCACATTCTAAGTTTAGGATTCATATCCACTATATACGTTCTCACTCACATGTGTGTATGACTACACAAAGCTCTGTGTCTGTCTTCAAACCCGTTCTAACTGCCATCATGGATCCACTCTGTAATGTCCATCACACTCACTTTGTCCACGATATCACACCAACTATGTAAGAGATCACAGGTAGCATATGTATGCCGTCAGATGCACTACACATGACATCATATCCACACTCTATGAAAACAATCCACTCTATTTACGACATCACATGCACTGTATTCATGACATCACATGCATTATATACGATATGACATTTCATCTACTGTGTTTGATATCATAGTCCCTATATAAGTGGCATCATACAATGACTATATCGATGACATCACACACTCTAACTTTACGACTTATCTACTTTATATGGCATAACACACAGTGTTATGAGAACAGAACCATTGTGTTCTTCACAGACACCATATCTGATATCACACCCACTGTATCTGTGTCATCACAGCAAATGAAACAATTTTATCAAATCCCAGGGTATGTATGACCTCAACTCCACTATACGTATGAAATCAATGTAATTCCTATGACATCACATCCACTCTTTTATGGCCCCCCCCCCCCCCCCCCCCCCCCCCCCCCCCCCCCCCCCCCCCCCCCCCCCCCCCCCCCCCCCCCCCCCCCCCCCCCCCCCCCCCCCCCCCCCCCCCCCCCCCCCCCCCCCCCCCCCCCCCCCCCCCCCCCCCCCCCCCCCCCCCCCCCATCACAGCCACTCCATTGTACCTCACATCGATATGGTTCGAATATATCCATATATTTGACATGAAACTCACCGGTAAAGACAATACACCACTCTGTTTGACAGAACCTCATAATCTGTACAGTGTGTTGAACCCACTCTATCAATGATATACACCACTGTAGTAGTACCACACATATAATGTACGAACAATATGCAGTAATACGAATCACACCCATGGGTGACATCAAGTCACTCTTCATGCATCGAATCTTCTTTTCCACATCGACCCTTTTATCTGACCACCTCCACTGTACCTTTTTCATCACGCACAATCTCGATTATAACCCCCATTGTAGTATGATACACAGCACAAAGTCTATCATTTATGAACTACATATGACATCACATCCACTCTGATGTATCACAACACTCTATGACATCACGTTCCATGTCATTAACCAGTTATGACATCGCATCCACTGTACCTGGTCTTATGAGTATATTGTTATCCACACCAGCATTTTGTGGATATCAAACCCTTTGTATTACACCATGTTAATTTGTGACTAACCCCACTCTTATGACATCACAAGACTGTATTCATGCACAAACTCACTCGATCATGACACCACACCCTGTTTTGTCACATACACTACTTGTGCATCACGCCACTGTATTTGACAAGCACTACTGCTTTAGACACATTCCAGTAAAAATAACATCGCAGTTGCTTATGATGGGAACATAAATTATCCGATATCATGGCACATACTAGTTTGATATATATCACTATATAGTCTCATCACACGGTGATGACTACACAACTGTGTCTGTCTTCAAACCCGTTCTAACTGCATCATATACTGTTGTCATCACACTACTTTCCACTTTCACACCAATTGTAAGAATCACAGTAGCATTTATGCGCAGTGCACTACACATGACATCATATCACCTCTATAAAACATCCACTCATTTCGAATCACATGCACTGATTCATGACATCACATGCATTATACGATATGACATTCACTACTGTGTTGATTCATAGTCCCTATAAAGTGCATCATACATGACTATATCGATGAATCCACACTCTAACTTTACGACTTTTCTTTTATGATACACACGTTATGAGAACAGAACCATGTTTCTTCACGCACCATTCTGATTCACACCCAATTATGTGATCACAGCAATGAAAATTTTATCAATCCAGGGTATGTTGACCTCAACTCCATATACGTATGAAATCATGTAAACTATGACATCCATCCACTCTTTTGGCATCACACCACTTTATTATGACATCCTCACTATATTGACCTACACACTGGATCTGTGCGTCAACCATGATCGAGATTCACAACTTATATATATATCACCCCAGTATACAGTGACATCCTATGGATATATTATGAATCACACCCCCTTATACGTCACAACAATTTGTTGCTGACCACACTCGCCTATGTATGAACATTTGCACTGTGATGCTCACATCCTTTATAACACACACCACGTTTTTTATGGCCATCACTTCAGACTGACATCACACTCACTTATAGACAGCACACCACTCTATCCTTGTCATCAAAACTCTCCACGTTCACACCACTTTTGTGCACACACCACTCTAGTGTGACTCAGTGCAATCTATAACATCACATCACCCTTAACTCCCATAATGTACTTATGACGTCAAAACGCTATAATGAAACCAATCGGTATGTAGGCAATTATACCCATACATGTGAAACGAAAATATCTGTGTCCTCACACCGACTCAGACCAGTCCACCTACTCTTTGTTGACATCACACTTGCGTTGTAGCATTTTGCACTGAGAAAACATCATCCTCACGTTACGACATCAACACCATTTCTAAGCATCCACACAGTAATTTGATATTATACAGATCTCGTTATCAATCCACAGTATGATGAATCAAACAAGTTTATTGAGATCTCTCGTGTATATGTGACTCATATCCATGTATACATCATATCACTAGTTTTGTTACCTCACACACTGTTCGTGTTTCAAACCCCTCTTTTATCTATCACACCTTGTTGTATCCTCACACCCTGTTGGTGCATCGTAAACACTATTAAGGATCAATCCACTTTTATGAATGACACACTTATTTTGATTGCATCCAGTATCATGACACATCAATATATCTGATTGCTCCACTTATGTCACCACAACACTCTATGGTGATCTCAGACCACTGTACTTGACATCACACCAATTTTGTATGACACTAACGCATTATACATAACGCACATCATTTTATGATTCACACGTGGCATCATCGCTTACTTCATTTCATTGGTGCATCAATAGATATATAGAAATCCACACATGACAACAAAGTTATATTTGCCATTCACCATTTACTGAGACACATCCACTGTACTGTGTCTCAAACCAGTGTAGAATGATAAACACCACCTCTGGAGTACACGCAAACTATGTATGACGCATATTCAGATAATGACATGACATAAACTCTTTATGATCAACCCTTATTATGACTCACAGCTGGTTTTTAGACATCATTCCAATAATAATTCTCAAACGCTTTATGTAATGCACGTCTATACCTGACACTCCCCACTATATTTGCATCAAGCACTTTTTGTGACATCAACAGAGCACAAGTGTGTATCGATTCTCTTGTCAATGCATCACAACATATGTAAGTCAGACACGAAAGAAATAGGCATAACACCATTCTCTTGATCACATTCACACTTTATGCATAAATATCAGTTTTTGACAACAACACTGATTATACATCAATCCCTCTTATGGCATCACATCCACGGTTTATGACACTCATCCCCTATACTGTGAATCACAGCCACTCCATCTGTACCATCACATCGACTATGGTCTGATCATTCCATTATTACTGAAACTCCCGGTAAAGACAATCAACCACTTGTTTGACCATAACCTCCATATCGATCAGTGTGTGCACCACTCTATCAATGATATAACACACACTGTATGTAGGATACCCCATATATATTATCGAACAATATGAGTATATCGACAACACCGCGGGTGACACAAGTCCTCATTCATGACATCGAATCTTCTTTTTCTCACATGCACCTTTTTATCTGACAGCCCCTCACTGTACTTTTTCATACGACAGTTCTCGCATATACCCCCATTGTTGTATATACACAGCACAAGTCTATACATCTTATGCTACATATGACTCACATCACTCTGCATGATACCCAACACTCTATACATCACACTGTTTCTCGTATAACCGTATTCGACATCGATCACGTCTGGTCATTACGAGTATATTGATTTACCCCACTTTGTGTGATCAACCCACTTTGTATACATCTATGATTATTTGGACAAACACCACTCTTTTGACATCACAAGATGTTTATGGCAACAAACTCACTCGATTCATGACCCACACCATGTTTAGACATAATACACTCTACTTGTGACATCACAGCCACGTAATTAGCAAACACTACTATGCTTTGAAAAACCATTCTCATAAAAAAATCGCAGTTGTTTATGAAGGACACTAAACTATCGATATCATGGCACTACTAATTTAGGATATCTTCCACTTTTACGTTCTCCTCACCTGTGTTATGCCACACAAGCCGTGCTGTCTTCAAACCGTTCTAACTGCCACAATCCACTTGTATGTCTCACCTCACTTGCCACTATCACCAACATGTAGGATCACAGTAATGTACCCGTCAGATGCACACACATGACATATATCCACATCTATAAAACAATCACTTATTTAGACATACACATTTATTCTGACACACATGATTATAACGTAACATTTTCTACTGTGTTTGATATAGTCCTATAAATGGCATATACATGATATATCGATGATCCACATCAATTTACGACTATCTATTTATATGGCATACACACAGGTTATGAGAACAGAACATGTGTTTTCACAGCACCATATCTGATATCAACCCACTGATCTGTGTCATCACGCAAATAAACAATTTTATCAATCCCGGGTATGTTGACCTCAACTCCACTAACGTTGAATCAATGTATACCTATGAATCACATCCACTCTTTAGCATCACACCACTTTTATGACACACGTCAATATCTACCTCACACACTGGATCTGTGCGTCACCCAAGTATCGTGAACACAACCAATAATTTTAGAATCACCTCCAGTATACATGTGACTCCTATGGACTATATTAGAATCCACCCACCATGTATAAGTCACAACAATCTTTGTGCTGCACACACTCGGCCTTTTGATATCATTGCACTGTAATGTCACACCTCTTTTAACAGACCACATATTATGATGTCACATCCACTCGGGACGTGCATCCATCATATAGAGACACACACCCACTTATCCTTGTCATCAAAACCTCTCCCTGATATCACACCCCTTTTATTGACATCACACCCACCTAGGTGTGACATCAGTTGCATCTATACATCCATCTACTCTTAATTTCCGTATGTACTATGACTCACAACCGCTTATTAAACCAAATCGGTATTGGCATATTACCCTATACATGTGGCATCACAGAAAATAGTCGGCCTCACACGACTCTATGCCAGTCACCCTTCTTTGTATGAATCACACTTGGTAGTATAGCCTTGCACTGTAGAAACTCACACCTCAGTTAGACTCATACCACCATTTTAAGCATCAACACGTAATTTGATCATTACATATCCTGTTATCACATCCACAGTTTGAATATCAAACAATTTATCTATGAATCCACGCTGTAATGATGACATATATCCATGTATACAATCAATCACTAGTTTGTTACTCACACCCTGAAATCTGTTTACAACCCCCTTTCTCTTTACCCCCTTTGTATGTTCCTTCAACCCTGTTTGTGCCGTAAACACTATTAGGATCACATCCACATTTATGACATGACACCACATATTTTGAATTCGCATGCACATTATCAGACATCACTCAATATATTGACATTGTTCCACGTTATGTGCCCACAACCACTCTAATGTGATCTCAGACCAACTGTATATGACATCAACCTTTTATGTATGAATCTAACGCTTATACATACGTCCATCCTTTCTTTATGATCACAGTGGCCTCATCGCATTACCTTCATTTCTGTGCTACAAGACTAATTAAACACACAATGACAACACAAACGTAATTTGCCATCTCACCCATTGTACGAGATACATCCAGTACTGTGTCCTCAACCAGTGTAGCATGTAACACCCCACACTCTGGACCGTATCACCAACTCTATGTATGACGATATTCAGAATGAATACATGACAAAACTTTTATGACTCACAGCCCTATGTATGACATCCCCTGGTTATTATGACATCATATCCATTAATGATTCCACATACGCTTCTGAAATGCAAGTTAACTACATTCACCCACTATATTGACATCACAGCCACTGTTTTGTGACATCACACAGATGACACACCGTGTGTATGATGTACTCTGTGTCAATGACACACAACAAGTATGTAGTCATGACACGGAGAAAATGGCATAACACGCTTCTAATGCATCACATTCCACTTATGACTCAAATCATATTTTGACATCACAAACTGCATTTATGACATCAGATCCCTATATGGCATCACATCACGGTTTATAATCCATCCCCAAACCTGGACATCACAGCCTCATTGTACCATCACATCGACATGTTCTGAATTATATCCCTATTTTGACATGAAACTCCCTGTAAGACATAAACCACTCTGTTGACAGTAACCCCTATCTGTATCAGTGTGTTGCACCACTTCAATGATTAACCACACTTTGTAGATACCACAAACTATATGTATCGAACAATTGCAGTATATACACATCCACCCATCTGGTGCACAAGTCATCTATTCATGAACGAATCTTCTTTTACATCACCTTTTTCTGACAGCACCTCACTGTACTTTTCATCACACAGATTTGATCATTAACCCCCATGATGTATGATACACAGCCAAAAGTCTATGCATTATGATCAATGACATCACATCACTCTGCATGATATCACAACCTCTATACATCACATGTCTCTGTCATTACCCAGTATTCTGACATCGCTCATGTCCTGGCTTATGAGTATTTGATTATACCACCCACATTTTGTGTGATATCAAACCCACATATTTTACATCCTTGTTAATTTTGACATACACCATTTTATGACATACAGACTGTTATGGCAACAACTCACTCGATCATCCCACACCACGTTTATGACATCACAACATTACTTTGACACACGCCACTGTAATTTGAAAACACCATTGCTTTAGAACACTAAAAAATAACATGCATTCTTTTGATAACCAAAAACTTACCAATTGGAATACAAGTTTGGTATCTATCATATATACTTCCACTACACTTTGTAGATCACATTTGGTCGTTCAACCGTCTAACTGCATCATACCCACTCGTATTTCTCACATCACTTTCCCGATTCACACAATATGTAGAATCCAGGTGCATATATGCCTCAATGCAACTACACAACAATTAACTCTTTAAAACATCACCTTTACGACATCACAGCAGATCTGAATCCCATGATTTAACGAATGACATTTATCACGTGTTGATATCAAGTCCATATAGTATCATACAAGACTATATCATGCATCAACCACTCTAACTTCACTTATTCTTATATGGCTAAAACCAGTTTTATGAGAAAAACCTTTTTTTCAAAACCAATCATATCACACCCATGTATCTTGTTACAATGACAATTTTTTTCCCCAATGTATAAATAAAACCCCCTTTTAACCCTTTTAAATTTTTTTCCTTGAACCCCAACTTTTTTCACACACCCATTTTTAAATAATAAAAACTTTTCGCCCCAAAAAACCCCATATTTTGGGAACCAAACCCCTTAACTGACAAAATTTTTTATGATTCCCCCACGAAAACCCCTTTTCCCCATTTTTTCCCCATCACCCAACCCCCAAAATTTATTTTCCCCCACAACAATTTGAAAACCAAATCCCCAAGTTCTTTAAATTTAAAATTTATAATTTTAAAAAAAATTATTTTTAAAAAAAAAAAAAAAAAAAAACCCCAAAAAATAAAAGGGGAAACCCCAATTACCCCTCAAAACCCCCCTACTTTTAAACCCCTTTTATGGAAACCCCCCAAAACCACCGCCCCATCCCCCATTTCCCCCCCCAAAAATTTTAAAATTTAAACTTTTAACCCCGAAAAAAACAAAACAAAAATCCCCCCCTATTGGTTTTTAAAAAATCCCCCAAATTTGTCCCACCCCAAAAAATCTTTCCCCCGATTTTTGCCCCACACCTTTTTTTGCAAACTTGGTATTTTATCATTTTCTTTTAAAAAAACTCACACCACACTTCCAAATACCCCCTTTTCCCATCCCCAAAAATTTTTAAAATCCTTTTAAATACCAATTTTTAAAAAATTTAACAAAAATCTCACCCTTTTTTACATCAACCTTTGAACCCATTTTCCCTATTTTTGGTTCCTAAAACCAGATTTTTTAAAAAACCCCTCTTTCACAAAAAATTTTTGATCAAAAACCCCATTTGATCAAAACCCCACTTTTAAAAGGGAAACCAATTTAAAAAAACCCACAATTTTGAATTCCCCAAAATTTTGAAACAAAAATTTAAAATTTGCCCCTTTTAGGGCCACCACAACCACTCTAATTATCTAAACCCAAAATTTAGGAAATCCCAAATTTTTTTTTTCTCTAACCATAAAATACTCACACCATTTTTTCTTTTCCCATTTCTTTCTTTGGGTCAACCAAACAATATGAAATCAACACCAACAAGGTAAAACCCTCTCCCCCATTTATAAATAATACGTATTTGCCCCAAAACCCGTGTAAATGAAAAACCCCCTTGGGGGGGGGCCCTTCAAAAAAGTACAAAAAAATTTAATGAAAAACCTTTTTTTTTAACCCTATATTTTAAACCCCCCTTTTTTAACAAACCAAAAAAATTTTCCCACAACCTTTTTTTAATCCGTTTTGTTCACCCACTATTTTTGACATACACCACTGTATTGGTACATACAAGATAACAAAGGTTATCGATTCCTGTGTTGACTCAAAAAATTTTAATTCATGACACAAAAATTCCCATCCCCTTTACTGACACACTTCACACTTAACACAATTTCATATTTATCCAAAAAAATTTTTTTGCACAACCCCCTTATAGGGCATCACATCCACTTTTATAAATTTTCCCCAACCTTGACTAAACCCCCTCCTTTCTGACCATTCACATCGAATTTTTTCTTTCCCCTTATTTGGAATAAAACTCACCTTAAAAGAAATAAACCACTTTTTTAACATCCCCAATAATTGTAATTTTACACCCATCTTTAATGAATAACAAACTGATTGGACCCAACAATTTAAAATTTGAACAAACAGTTATACAAAAACCCCCCGGGGGGTGCATCAAGCATTATTAAAAGAACTTTTTTTTAAAACCCCCCCTTTTTATTAAAAACACCCCACTTCCTTTTTCCAACCAAAAATTTCCTATCCCCCATTTTAGAAAAACCCCCAAAAATCCCTTAAACTTATGAATACAAATGTCCCTCACCGTAATATCACAACACTCTATGACATCACACTGTTCTCATGTCATTAACCCAGTATATCTGACATCGCATCCACTGTCCTGGTCATTACTAGAGTATTTTGATTTTACCACACCAGCATTCGTGTGATATCAATACCACACTATATGTAGTTTACATGAATCCTATGGATTAATTTGAGGACATAACACCCACTCTTTATGACATCACAAACTGTATTCATGGCACCAAACTCACTCGATTCATGGACACCTCCACCCACTGTTATGACATCACATACCACTACCTTGTGACATCACATCCACTGTAATAATGATCAAGACACCTACTAGCTATTACACACATTCCAGTAAAAACAATAACATCGCAGTTTCTTTACTGAATTGGGAACACTAAAACTGAACTCCGATATCATGGCACATACTACAGTGTTACAGATATCATATCCACTATATACGTTCTCACTCATCACTGTGTGTATGCACTACACAAGCTCTGTGTCCTGTCTTCAAACCCGTTTCTAAACTGCCATCATATCCACTCTGGTATGTCATCACACTCGACTTAGGTCCACGATAAACATCACCAACCTACATGTAAGAGAACATCCAGGTAGCATATGATATGTCCTGTCAGATATGCAACTACACATGACATCATATCCACACTCTATGAAAACAAAAAACCACTCTATTTGGACGACCATCACATGCACGTGTATTCATCAGACATCACATAGCATTATGATACGATTATGACATTTTCATCTACTGTGTTTTGGATATCATAGACCCCTATAGATACAGTTGCATCAAACAATGACTATATCGAGATGACATCACACACTACTTATTGCTCTAAACCTTTACGACTTATCTACTTTATATGGCATAACACTCAGTTGTTATGAGAACTGAACCATTTGTGTTCTTCAGCATACACCATATTCTGTATATCACACCCCCACTGTTATCTGTTAGTCATCAACAGCAAATGAAAACAATTTTTACACATCACATCCCAGTGTATGTATTACCTCAACTCCCACAAGACCAATGAAATCACTATGTAAATAACCGTATGACATCACATCCACGTCTTTATGTGGCATCACACCACTTTATTTATGACATCACGTCCACTATATCTGACCTCACACAACTGGATCTGTGCCGTCACAACCCAGTGTATCGAAGATATCACAACCATATATACATCTGATATCACCTCCCCCCCCCCCCCCCCCCCCCCCCCCCCCCAGTATTAACATGTGACATCCTATGGACTATATTTATGACATCACACCCACCATGTATAACGTCACAGACAATCTTTGTTTGCTGACACCACACTCGGCCTACTGTATGATATCATTTGCACGGATAGATGGCATCACATCCTCTTATATAACAACACCACCACCAGTATTTATTGAAGTCACATACACATCATGACATGATATCATTTATGCCACTATAATGGAGACAGCACATCCAAATCTATCCATGGTCATCAAAACCTCTCCACGTGAATAATCATACTCCAAGTTTACTGGTGGACATCTCACCACTCTACGTGTGACATCAGTTGCAATCACTTTAACTATCACCTCTACTTCTTTAATCTTCCCAGTACTATGTACGTATGATGTTCACAACCGCCCTTATATGAATCCAAAAGACAAAAAATAAAAAAAAAAAAATAAATTTCCCTCGTATGTAGGTGGCTGAGATTTATAACCCTAAAAAAAAATAACATGTTTGTTGGCATCAGACAGAAAAATAGTCTGTGTCCTCACATATCCGATCTTCCTATGACCACGTCTCACCTACTCTTCGGTATCGACATCACGCTCTGCGTAGTTATAAGCATCTTTTGCAACTGTAGAAAACATCACATCCTCACGTTACAACATCATACCAACCATTTCTAAGGCATCACACACAGTATATTTGAAATCATATACATATCTCTGTAATCCACATCCACAGTTATTGATGAATCAGAACCAGTTTATCTATGAGATCTCATTCCGCTGTATATGATACACCATATCCCGATTGTATACAAAACATATTCACTAGTTTTGTTTACTCAACCCACTTATCTGAGTCTCACCTACCCCTCTTTTCATCTTATCACACCCTTTGGTATGTTATGCCATCACACCCCTGTTTGAGTTGCCATCGTAAACACTATTTAAGTGATCACATCCACATTTTATGACATGACAACCACATTATTTAAGAATTCGCATGCACAGTACTCAATGACATCACTTCAAATATAACTGACATTGCATCCCCACTGTAAATCTGTGCCGCCACAAACCACTCAAATTGGTTGATCTCAGACCAACAGTACTTATGACATCAAACCCATTTTATATAATGACATCTAACGCATGATACATAAACGTCCCCTCCAATTCTTTAATGACTTCCATACCGGTGGCACTCAATCGCCATTACCTCTCATTTCATTGGAGGCATCATACATAGACTATTTTAATGAGATCACACACATGACAACACAAACGTTTTATTTGCCATCTCACCCATTGTATCTGAGACTACATCCACTGTATCTGTGTCCTCAAACCCAGTGTAGCAATGATAACACACCCACACTCTGGACCGTATCACGCAAACTCTATGTATGACAGCATATTCAGAATGATGACATGACATAAACTTTTAACATACACCTATATGTATGACATCACGTGGGATATTTTTGACTCTATTCCAATTATATGATATTCACATACGGCTTTTAGAAAGCAAGTCTATACCTAATCTCCCCACTTATTTGACATCAC
>JAJLRB010000065.1:0-49764 GCA_020976825.1 Odocoileus hemionus
ACCCCCCAATAGAGCATGCTGCGGTTGTGTGAGGAGAGGTCTGGGGAGTCTCAAAGGAAGGAAATGTACATTGATTGAGCACCTCCTAGATACCAGTTCCCTGGGAGACTCTTCCAATACAGCATCCAGTATCTTTCTTAAACAGCTCACATGGTGGGAAGTACATTCTTATTTATGAGTGAAGAAATGGAAGGTTAATTGTGGACAAGCAGCCAGGGTCGGGAAATTTGACCCCGGGCCACCTGGTTTCAGGCATCCCGGGAGGTGCTAGTGGCAAAGAACCTGCCTGCCAATTCAGGGACTTAAAGATGCAAATTTTCGATCCCTGTGTCAGAAAAATCCCCTGGGGGAGGGCATGGCACCCACTCCAGTATTCTTGCCGGGAGAACCCCGGGGACGAGGAGCCTGGCAGACTTATAGTCCATAGGGTTGCATAGAGTGGGAACACGATTGAGTGATTTAGCACCACGCACCACCTGGTTTCCAAGTCTGACAAAGGCCTCTTAAAGCTTGTGAATCAGATGACTGGCACCAAGCTCATGACTCGGCCTTTACCCCAACCCTCACTTCGAGGCCTTCAAGCACTCAGTTTCCTCATCCTGAAACAGAGGATAAATGAAAGTCCCCTGCTTCACAAAGTATATAATGGAGGATTGGTGGATTTGAATGTCTGTACACACACTCGCTGTACAGCAACTGCACTCCGGTTCCTCGCCCACGCTCGAGAGTTGTACGTTGTGCTATTTTTCGTGGTTGTCTGTGCATAAATTTGGAATGTCGACGAACGGCGTCAAGGCTGTTTAGTCAGTTGCAGAACCATGTCCCATGTGTCTTGTCCCAAGGCGGATTTCCTAAGACCAGATACTAGAAATCGACCGACGAGTTTGACCCCACAAGGCCTTGGCGCGAGCAAGGTATTGTGTGCTGGAGATCTAGTTGTGGGAGAAGCGGCTAGAGAGCGGTAGCATTACGTGTGACTGTGTTAGTGTTGGGTGTTCCAGACCCAAATCTGGACACTACCCTGTTTCCTGGCGAGTTCTTCCTAACTCCATAAAGTTGGTCCAAGGAAGGGCATCCGCAGAGTCAAGATAGGCGCTGCGCATGTCACCTACCCGGAATCAGGATTCTGATCCAAATGCTTCAACAGGATATGACCCCAAGCCTCTTAAAGCAGGTGACTGTAATAACATAATCAGGCACCGTCTACAGTTAGCAGCAATCTTGAAGGCCCATGAACACTCTCCCTCAACTTCCCAGCCAAGGCGCCACAGCATGCTTGGGAGCAGGACCAGTGTGTTCACACGCCCTTCAAGGGACCCATGAGCTCTCGCATTATAGAGAGCCCGAGTGTGTGGCCAAAAACCCACTAGCCTGAAACAGACCTCCCCTAATAAAGTAGTAACTTCTAATTTATGAGGGAGGGAAGATGAAGCATCAAAAATACAACAAGCAAGGTGGTTAACAGCAGTCTCGGGGAATTTGTTCAATATTTTCATTAGAAGAATGTACCATCAAGACCCCCATGGTCCTGTAGCAGGCGGGTTTAACAAAAGAAAGTTCAAATGTCTTTAAAATTTATATGTTGGTTGGAAATTCCCTGGTGGTCCAATGGCTAAGACTCTGCACTCCCATTACAGGGGGCCTGCGGCGTTTTCCAATCCTATTCAGGGAACTAGATCCACTGACCATTGGCCACAACTAAGACCCTATGCAACCAAAATAAATAAAAAATAATTATTTAAAAAAAATAAAACATAAAATATAAATTATAAATAAATTAAATGTTGACTTTAGGAACTTCTCTGTGGTGGTCTGGTGACTAAAGTGGACTCTTCTGCACTTCCCCAGGCAGGGGGGCCGCCTGGGTTTGATATCCCTGGTCAGCCGGAAAACCCACATGCTGCGCAATCTAAGGATTTCACCATGGTGCAACTAAGGCCTTTACACAGCCAAAAAAATAATAAAAAAATATAATAAATAAATAGTTTTTTTAAAAATGCGTTGGCTTTGCATGTTACAGTTTTAAAGCCTCAGTCTCTGGTTCAAATCCCAAGCTCGGCTATAACTTACTAGGTGCATAACATGAACCCCAGTATTCACCTTAAACTCTCTCTGTCACACACGTTTCTTAATCTGTAAGTGAGATAGTACAGTTGCTCAGTCAATGTTCCTGACTCTTTGCGACACCCATGGACTGTTTAAGTCCATGGAATTCTCCTGGCCAGAAATACAGGAATGTGGAAAACCTTTCCCTTCTCTAGGGGATCTCTCCCACCCAGGGCATTGTAATCCCGGGAAGTGCTTTATGTACACGAGCATTCTTCAAGGCAGATAGAAGGTTACTTTACGCCGCGGGGCAACAAAGGGGAAAAGAACCAAAACAAGACAATTCTGTGACTTTCGATAGTGGAAGCTGGACTGACACCGAAGGTATACTCGCTGTCCTATTAAAACCAGGAAACATGTTGGGACTACACTCATTCTCAGGGACTTGGAGCATCATGGCATATTAGGTCTGGGGCGGAGGTGGTAAATGGCGTCTAACATGATGTATTGGTAGGTCTATTGCCATGGCATGTAAGTATGGCTTGAGCGTCATTGAGTCTTGGGTGGTTTGGCGTTGTCTATTGGCAAGGTTAATTCTTGGGAATGGTATCGTTGACCAGCAGGGGCGTGCTCGAAGCGAAGTGTAGCAGCCATCCGCACCACATATACTAGGAACAAAAAATAGTCACAAGATGATACAATTAACAGTAACTCACAAAGAAAAGTGTTTAATTACCAGTAAGGGACCTCCCGTGATGTTGAGATGAATCACTTGGTTATTTTCAGGGTACTAAAATAAAAAAGGCCACGTGAAAGTTGCTAAAGTAGCACAACTTATTAACACACATTAGTCTACCTCAACAGAGATCAGAATGTATAGAGAACCTAATGGCTACTGTAGTTAAAACTACCCAAATGGAAACAATCTGAAGGGTGGACATTGAAGAGGGAAAACAAGATTCCCTTGTAAAACTAGCATGCGAAAAAAGAAAGGACTAAATTACATTAGGAAGTCACTATTAAAGTTAAAGATATAAGCATGTCAAAGAAGGTATACATTAAAAACTCAAACTACAAATATTTTAGGAGGTAAAAATTAAGAACAAGACCTTATACTTAAAAATGTTGAATAAAGTTGTCTTCCAATGTTCTCGGGTCATGTCGTTAAGACCCTAAAGAATTGTTTAGGTTGTGAGGGTGTTTTGGTCTTGAAGTTAACTTAATTGAAACTAGAGAGTATACATAGTTGTACCAAGCTATACAAATCTGTAATGTCCATCCTGAGTATTGCTTTTAGTTTGTCTTTTCAGGACGGCACCATGGGACAACGCTCCGAAACCACAACTTCAAATCCGGGGAAAATGCAAGGGGACCCTACAGAAATAGGGCTAAAACGCAATGTTATGATCGCGAACCCTGAGAATTGGTGTACCCTCCAGCCATAGAAAATATTGTCGAGAGGTCATAATCCCCCAAGCGCTTAACTGCTAGAATGCTGATCTTATAGCCGTATAAAAGCTCTTGATGGGCGCAATAGTTCAAGATTCAGTAATGATTAGTAGAGGGAGCTCGTACAGTTACGCAGTACGGATGGGCTCTAACAGTCTTAGTAAATCAAGACTTCTCACCTGAATGGCTCACGTGGGTGTAAGAACTCGTCTGCCTGCTGAATCGCAGGCAGGACAAAAAGTGACACAATGTTTCTCAAATTACTACCTGTAAGTGTAAGACAAAAATCCCATGGAAGGGAGAAACGAAATGGCAAACATACGCTGCCAGGTAACCTCTTTTTTAGGGTGACAATTCCTAAACCATCGGAACCAGTAAGGAAGCCTGGGCAGGGCTCTATTGCAGGAGTCACAAAAGATGTCCTTAGACGATTCGGCACCCGACTCACAAACACTTCCCCAGTCGGTCAGTTATTGTCATGTTCGGCGACTAGAGCCAGAGCACTGTATATAGTACTGATACTAGTGTCCTTGCTACAAAGGGGGCTAAATCTTGGCGACAGAGAATATAGGATGACAGGGTCAGAGGGCAAATAGAGGACAAAGTCAACATCGAAGCCAAAGACAGAAACGAGCGGGGAAGAAAGCGCCATATTTTATATCCACTAAAAAATTACCATAGACGGCCAACGGCCAAAACAGTCTAAAAAGATGGAGCCATGGATTCTATCTCGTAGCAACAAATCCAGATCCACCCAGTCATCCCCAGGAACCACAACATTGACTACAAATCCTCTGTGTTTTCAGTCTTGTAGAATCACAGCAAGTAACTGTAGGACGACACTTTAATGTTCTCAAGTGTTTTAATGCAAACATGATGCGGGGGTTTCTTGTGGTATATATGGCTGATACTCATGTCAAAAGATACAATGTATAGCCAATATCCTTCGTAAGAAAGAAGAAACAGCACGTTGAGGAAATTCTGACTCTTCCCATGTTTTAACACACTTCACTAGATGTAATACTAGCGCTGTGATTCAAGTAGTGATTATGAAGGCAACTAGTCTGAGCAACGATAAAGGATAGTAGTAATGGAAAAGTAGAGAATTCTCAAAAATGCTCTCAGATAAATAGAAGCTTCGCATGTCATGAACATGACCCAACACTTGATCGTTCTCTTTAAAGCGGCCAAACAAAAGTATCCAGCATCATGATTCACCTAAGAAAAAGAAACTGAGGGAGGTGGGATGTGGGAGGACCTGGTATGGGGAATAGACATGTGCTATAATCCATGGCATAATTGTAATATCATATGTAATGACAAAATACCACTTGATGCAATGTTGTAAAGTAATATTATCCCTTCGCATACAAATGATACCATAAATAGAAGAATAAATAAACTAAAATGTATAAAGTATAGTAAGAAGATGGAGGAGAAAAAAAGAAAAGATTAGTTTTATAATTCAACGGAGTGTGCCCAGAGGGATCAAGTGAGATACAGCACATGCAAAAGGGCCCATAGCTCACACCATACACAAAAATTAACTTGAAATGAATCTAGACCTAAATAAAACTAAAACATAAAATTCGAGAAATAATCATAGAGGGAAAGTCTTTATGACCCTTGGTTTAGCAATCATTTCTTAGGTATACAAAAAAAAAAAAGGGCAAGCAAAAAAAAAAAACAGATAAACTTCATAAAATTTTTTTTTTAATTGGTTGCAAAGGATACTGTCAACAATGTGAAAATACAATCCACAGAGTGGGAAAAATATTGAAAATCATATATCTGATAAGGGATGTTTATCTGGAATTAATGAAAAATTTTTACAACTCAACAATAAAAAGACAAAAAATTTCCCGATTTTAAAATGGGCAAAACAGAAGACAGTTTCTCCAAAGAAAATATTAAAAGGGCCCAAAATAAGCACATGAAAAGATGTTCACGTTTTTAGTCACTGGGGAAGTGAAACTCAAAACCACAATGAGATACCACTTCACACCCACTGGGATACTACAATCAAAACAAAAGATATTAACAAGAATTGCAAGGATGTGGAGAATTGAAATCCTTACACACTGCTGGTGAAATTAAAGTGATGCAGCTACTTTGGAAAATAGTTCAGCAGTTCCTGAAATGATTAGCATAGACTTACTCCATGACCCAGTGGTTCCATCCCTAGTATATAACCAAGAAGTATAAAAACCAAGTATATAACCATTAGGCATATTTTTTTGCCCCAAAAACTGTACATGAACGTTCACAGTCGGGAATCCATAAGAACCAAAAAGGGGGAAGCAACCCAACTGTCTGAAAACTGATGAATGGATAAACAAATGTGGTATATCCATACACTGAACTATTCAGCTATAAAAAAGAGGAAGTACTGATATCCACTACAACATAGATGGCCCCTTTAAAACATTAAATAGGTGAAAGAAGTCAGACACAAAACCCCACATATTGTGTGATTTTAATTATATGAAATGTCCAGAGAGGCAAATCCATAGATTTGACAGAAAGCAGATCAAGACAGAAAGAAGATTTGTGGTTGCCAAGTGCTGGGGTGGGGGGGATAGGGAGGATGGGAAGTGACAGCTCAATGGGTATGGGTTCTTTCTGCGTGATGGTGAGTCAAATTTCTGGGAAAAAGATATGGTATGGCTGCACAGCTTTGTGAGTGTACTAAGAACCACTGAATTGTACACTTTAAGGAGGTAAATTTTATGCTATGTAAATTATATTTTTAAAAGTTGACATTTGAAAAATTGTACTCTCCAAATGCTGGCAAGTTTTTCAAAAAAGCCTGTAGACTCCAGGGACTTCACTGGCGGTCAAGTGGTTAGGACTCTGTGCTTCCACTGCAGGGGCATGGGTTTTTATTCCTAGTCGGGGAACTAAATCCACAGCCTCACAGCAGTCAAACAAAATGAACAAAACCAACAAAAAACCTGTAGAATTTCTGGTGGCAGTTTGAATCAGTGGAGTAATTTCAGAAAGTCGGGACCAATAGCAACATGTAAGAAATGGAGAGTTTCCCTTAGGCCAAAACGGATTACTTTCCATGGCTGAAGCTTTCACCATGGATAAATTAGTAAACATCTGCTGCTGCAAGTCCGCTTCAGTCGTGCTCGACCCTTTTGCGACCCCATAGATGGCAGCCCACCAGGCCCCCCATCCCCGGGGTTCTCCAGGCAAGAACACGGAGTGGGTTTCCATTTCCTTCTCCCCTAGTAAACATCTAGTTTTGGGTGAAAATGTTATGGTTGTGCTCCTATGGAGAAGGAGGGAACGCCTGAAATAGTGATGGGGTGAGCACCCTCTGAGTCACCCAACTCTGAGAAATATCTTTAGCCACAAAGTCCTGGGCACAGCGTTCCACACCAACGGGTTTGCCCGGTCTTGGGAGCCAGCCAAGTCAGCTCCCTTTCACTGTTAACACTCACAACTCAAAGTTGCAAGTGTGGGGGCAAGGGTGCCTACCAGAGTCCAGGGCACTGTTTTCCCCTTAACACTTTTCTGCATCACACACACACACACATACAACCTGGACTGTAAACTCCTACAAACTTCAGTGAGTATCAGCATTGCTTAAGGCTTTCATCTAAAAAGCACCCAAATGTGCCCCTGGGGATTAAATACAAGGGAAAAAGTCAGAGGACAAAAACTGTGAACGTGAAAAACGTTAACTGCAATATTTGCTTCAGTGATTAAAATGAGAACTGCTGAAGTGATGACATGAAGGAAAATTATGAACGACCCTTTCTTTTTGGAAGGTTTTGCAGGCATTAAATTCATTAATTGTGAAGATGGGGGGAAAAAGAGTGACAATGAAATATGAGAAGATGCTTAGAAGGGAGGTATGATAGTGACAAATCTTGTGTGGGTGTTTCTTGCCCTGAAAAGGGCTGGAAGGGATGTGGGCCATGGTGTCTCCCTTTACTTGACACTGTCAGAAACCTGGGAATCTCGGGGTTTTGGGTCCCTCAGGGACAGAGTCACACAAACTAGTCTCATAGAGCCTGATTTATAAGCCAACACCAGGGCAGAAATATGCCATGGATCAGTACTGCCTAAAAGTAAAAATGTGGTCCCTAAGAAGGAAATATTTGCTTTGAAAAAGAAACTGGGTCAGCCTCTGCTTTCCTCCCCCTATGAGACAGAAGGGTCTGAACTCACAGCACATGGACATGATGTCGGGCAGGGAGGCCTTGATGGGTACACTCACCCTGGGATGAGCCAGCCAAACTCGTGGTTGTTGACTCCAAAGAGGAAGGGCACAGAGTGGAACTGCCTCTCCCTCAGGAGCTCCTCCGGGCTCTTTGAAAGAAGGTGCCATCGTGTTGTACCTAACTATTTTTATTGCAGGAGAAAACAAGGCAGAGAGCCTCCCAGTCAGGGCCCCCAACAGATGGGACCCTAGAGATGCCTCGGCTGCCTGCCTGGGTGGCTGAGCCTTAAGAAGAGAGGGGATGAGATCACCAAGGCGAGAAGATGGAGGGGTCGGAGACCAGGCCCATGATGCTTCTAAGTCGCTTTTTTTGCTAAAGACCCTCAGGACCGGGTGGCCTCCCTCTTCATGCCCCAGACCCTTAGCCTCCCCGGGGAGCTGCCTCACCCCACATGCTGATTGCCCCTCTGCTCCTGCAGGCTCTGGACAGAAACCCCCTGTGTTTACTGCCCACTGCCGTTCCCCAAGAAGTGAGCAATACCGGCTTGTAGGCGAGGATAGCTCCTCGCTTGTCTTCTGCCGAAGGCACGCAACCATCTCACCCAGGACTCAGAGTTGCAGTCCAAGGATCTGCGAGGGTCTGGGGGCAGACAAAAGTGTCCTTTACTCCCTCGTGCCCATCAGTGCCCACTGCCAGCCCTCTGCCTCCCACAAAAAGAGGACCAATTTGTAGGAGAACCAGGGCAATGAGTTAAGAGACAGGACCTTGATACTGGGCCCGAGATCTAAACCCCCAACTCAGATAAGCTTCCTTGCCCACCACTTGAGTGGTCCCCAGGCACCCCCCGTGTCCCCCATCATGTCATTACTGTTTATTATCTGTGTGTGTGTGGTGGGGGGTGTGTGTGTGTGTGTGTCTGGGTCCCCTCTACCCCTGTGAGAACAGTGTCATTACCTAATTAACTCTAGTCCCAGAGTCAGTGGGCTCAAAAAAGTTCTGTGGATAAGGGAAGGAGGTGATGCTAGTTGTAAAGAGCTTGTCTGCCAGTGCAGGAGATGTAAGGAGACGTGGGTTCGATCGCTAAGTCTGGGAAGATCCCCTGGAGGAGGGGAACGGCAACCCACTCCCTATTATTGCCTGGAGACTCCCATGGACAGAGGAGCCTGGCGGGCTACAGTCCACAGGGCCCCAAAGGTTGGACAAAACTGAGGTGATTTAGTACGCAGGCACGCAAGGAAAGGAGAGAGGGTTTTAGGTGGGGAGGGAGTCATGTTGCGCTACTCTGGCAGGGAGGGACCATGGTTGGTGCCGAGGCTGGTGCAGGTCAGGAGCCTGTGAGGGTGGAGGGATGGCTTCCGGACCATGCCCAAAACCCTGGGGAAATCTGGCGTCTTCCCTGAGTTCTCACTGGTTGTGTGCTTCCTTCAGCCTAGTGTATCCCTCCCCTTTTCCCGCAAGGAGCTGGCTAGTGGTAACACCTCCACCCTGGCACTCCAAGTGCCACACAGGGCAGGTGTACATGGGGTGAGAGAGTGAAAGAAATGCAGACCCCGAGCCAGGGGCCAGGGTCAGTATCCAGAAAACTCGGTAGGGGGATGATTCCACTCTGTGCTATAGCTCTGTGGAACAGCCCCGCAGCCCCGCGGGGGCAGGACCTGGGGGTATGTGGAGGACAGATGGCTGTCAGAGGAGGGCCAGAAATCTGGGGAGGTCTGGTACCACAGGAAACACCATTGCTGGTTCCCTCCCTTTGGGGTGACTCACCAGGGCAGAGACAATAGAGGCCCCACTGGATCCACCAAAGATGGTGACAGAGTTGAAGTCACCCCCCCAAAGGGAAATGATATTCCCCTGCACCCAGCGCAGAGCAGCCACGACGTCAAGGAATCCCCAGTTGCCAGGAGCGTGCTTTTCCCCCGTGCTGGTGGGTTTGGGGGGGGCAGTGGTTAGGGCCGGGTGGATCCCCTAAAAATCTTCCTCAGCCTCTGAAGTTTTGCTCTGAATCAGCCCCTGGGATGCCCCACCTTCCCTTGCTCCTCAATTTTGGTCTGGCTATGAGCGATCCCAGTATGCGGGATGGGTGGGCCTGAAATGGGCAACCCTCCATTTTCTGGCTCTCCAGTGCCTTCTGGAATGTGTTGTTCCTTGACCCTACGGACTCTTTTGGCCATAGGCCAGGAGCCAAATTCTTGTGCCCAAAAGTCCAAGTTCCACTGTCAAACCCAGGCTTTGGCTGAGCCCTTCCCCAAGGGGTGGGAGCCTCAGCTGACTGCTCTGCCCACCACCCTGCTTGCCTGGGACCCGGGTTCTTGCATCGAACTCCGACCCCCTCACCCTGTGCATCACCGCCCTCCGCCCAGGCGTGCGCCTTACTGAAAAAAAGCCAAGGAAGCCCAGCGGTACTGGACTGTGACCACGACCACGTCCCCGTAGGCGGCCATGGGGGACCCATCGTGGGAGGGGGCAGTGCCATCACGAGAGAGCCCCGTGGAACCACACCATGACCTGTGGAGAGGCCGAAGGTCAGTGATCCTGGCTGCCCACTGACTGGCTCAGGGCATTCTGGGGACTCCTGGAGCGCTTTCGGACGGGGTGGGGAGGATCAGGCCCCCCTTTCGCTGGTGGGTGGACAGGGCCCTCTGGGCAGCTCACCGCCCTTCCTGCCCCCGAGGGGCCTCAGCCGGCTGTAGATGTTGAGATCAGGCAGTCCTCCGAAAGGGGGAAGGTCTGGTGCTTTCCGTCCAGCTAAATCTGCTGTTGTTCATTCTCTCCAGATCCTGCGGGCAGCTGTGGCGGAGGAGGAGCCCAAAGGGGCCCAGTGGGTCACCCCCAACCAGCCCAGGCGCTGGACCCCTGCCACCTGCCTGCCTGCCCACCTCAGCGGGGCTACTCACATGGCGTGGGCCCTGCGGGCATCTCGCACGCCCTCCCAAGGCTTCGCGGGCGCGGGGCCGAGAACCGGTGGGGCCCCAGGGCGGCTGGGCGAAGGGAATGCCAAAGACGTTCACCAAGACGGTCTGTGCCCTTCACGGCCACCTGCCGCCTCGCACAGGGCCCCAGGGGTGTGTCCACTTCAGGCTGAGTGACCCCCGGCCCTGAGGGCAGGACAGAGGGGCTGTGGGGGAGTGTGCATGGGGGGGCAGATGGACCCACTAGTCTAAATCTGAGCACTTCCTCTGCCAGGCCCGGGGTTTTAGCACTCTGATGAACGCCCCAGCATGCCTGTGAAACGGGTCTTGTGACTACCCCCCAAATCCTCTCCAACCTCTCCTCCAGGTTGAGTCAGCTTCCCCTAGTGAACAAGCTAAAACCCCCTGCGACCCACGGACCTGCCAGGGGGGCAAATGGGTGGAGGAAGCCGGCCACTTGCCCTCTCACCTGCTAAATAAGGTGTGACAACCTTAAACTTTTTTTTTTTTCTGTTCTGATATTTTGACATCCGGGTTGCCCGGCCCGCCCTCTCAGGGGTAGCCAGTTCTTAGAGATGGTAAACCACTCACTGAGACGTGCCCTTCACAGTCCATCCGAGGCCATGCTCCCGCCACTCTGGGCACCCTCTACTCCTGGCAACTAACCCCTGCCCCAATCAATGCAAGGCCAGGTCCTGGACATCTAGGGACAGCCCCATTGCCCCAGAACCTACTGAAACCATTCCAATGAGCTAACCCAGACCCGCTCCCGCCTGTCTCGCCTGTTGCTCCCACAGGGAACAACAATGAAAGTTGTCATCCACATCCCTCCCCCGCCCCCTGCTCATTTCCTCTGCCTCCTGAGGGGCCGGACCCCTGCTTCCCTGAGTGGCCCTGTTAGAAAAAGGAAAAGGGGAAGTAAACTTTTTCTCATGATGATCTTTTTTATGTCTGGTCTTACTGATATAAATGAACCTAGGGAAATCTTTAAAACATGACAAATTGCACTTAAACATGGTTAAAATGGCAAATTTTATGTTTTGTATATTTTATCATAACAAAAAAATAGAGGGTAGCATTATCCGGATGGTTGCCCCCGCCCAGAGAAGATGTTCAACCCTTTGGGATTCTGGTGAAAACTGAACAGAACAAAAGGGCCTTCTCTGACAGGCTGTCCACCTTTTTTCCCTGTCCCTACCCCCCTCTTGCCTCCTCCTCCAAGCCTCCCACCAAACCAGAAGCTCCCACCTCTGCAGGCCCTGAGGGGATGTCTTACCAGTGGCTGTAGCAGAGAATGCCAGGAGCAGACAGGCCCACCCCGACCAGGAACCCAGACCTGGTTTTTACACTGTGCCCATGCTTCTTACTCACACTCAACTGTGGGCAAAGGGGTAGAATGTGGAAAAATGTCCCTCCCCTTTGGGCAAGAAATCTCTAAACAGTTTTTTGGAAAAGCCTCACAATCACCCCCACCTGCGGGGAGTTACACCCGGTTGGAGAAGGGGGACGGGGGGCGGGAGCCACCCCTGCCAGCGGGGGTGATATGACAGCCCCGGCAAGGGAAGGTGTCGAAACCCTGGTTCAATTTTCCAGCTCTCCTGCCCCCAAGATTTCCCAGGAAATTTGGACACTCACGCCAGGCACAATATCACCTTGAGGGAAGGGTGGACATGACCTTGGTGCAGCCCCGTCTGAGGGGGCCACTCACCGGGGTAGGGCCACTGTCTGCTGGAGGGGCACCTGAGCTCTGCCAAGGGTAGAGGGACTGGGGAGCCCCTTTTTTTAAAAAAAAAAAAGTTTTTATTTGTTTTGGTTGCATGGGTTTTGTTGTAAAGCAAGATTCCGGGCTCAGGATTGGGGGGGGTCAGCTTAGATCCCTGGAGGTTTTGGGGGATCTTATTTTCCTACCAGGGTTGAACCCCTCATCCCCCGCATGGAAGGCAGACTCTAACCCACAGACCACCAGGAAGCCCCTTTTTTTTTCTTTTAAATCGAGTTTTCCCTTGAGCTCATTGGTAAAGAATCTGCCTGCAAGGCAGGAGACCCAGTTTTTGGTTTGGGTTTGGGGAACTCCCGGAAAGGAAAGGGGAAACCCACTCCCTATTTTTTGCGGGAGAACCCCAAGGACAGGGGAGCCTGGGGCGCTTTTAGGGGGTCTCAAAGTTGGACACACTTAGCGACTAAACCACCCCCAAATTCACTTTAAAATAAACCCATTATAAAGTATAAATGCATTGGTATTTATATTTTGTTTTTTGGGGGCCATCCCTGTTAAAAAAATTCTTTCATTCCCCCAGCAATTTCCCTTTTCCCATAAATAGTCACTCTCCATTCCCCCCCCTACCCCCCCCTTTTCACCCAATACCCCCACCCCCTGATGATGAAAACCAAAATCTACTCCTGACTCCTAGTTTTACCTATTCGGGATGTATCCTTTAAAGCAATCATATGATAGGGAAATTGTGTCTGGCTTTTTCCCCACTGATGTTTTGGAGTTTCATCAAAGGGTGTAGCACATATCATCCCTTTTTTAGATCAAATAATTTTTTCATGTGGGTGCACCAAAATTTTTTCTATCCTTCATTCATGAAGGGCTTTTGGTTTTTCCTCCTTTTGACCTTACGAATTACACTGTTTAAATATTTGTTTATGATTTCCTATGTTTATTTCCCAGCGTAGACAAGGAATGGAACTTTTGGGATATGGAATTCGTTTTAATGTTTTGAAAACAAAAAGGTTTTTTCCCATGGTGGTTTGAATGACCCTTGGGGCCTGACAGCCCGAAAAGGGGGCCTGGGACTGAGGACCCCCAGGGTGTATTTGGGGTAACCTCGGGAGGCTGACTCTCTGGAAAGGAGCCTCACTGCAGGGGTGGGGGCAGGGCAACCCTCCACTGGCCCTGAACGCGGGTAGGGATGATGGAAAAAAATGGGGCGGGAAGATTTTTTTGTAACAACTCAATCCTATTTTCCCCCCCCGGGGAAGACTGACTCAGAGCCGACCCCTGCCTGAGACCCTGGTTCTTCCGGGGCCTGTGTGACCTATACAAGTTACTTCACAGTTTCAGGCGGGTTTTGTCATCCTTAAACAGGATGAAAAGGGGACCCACCTCTTTTAAAAACCCCACCTAAAGGGTTTTTAAAGGAGGTTCAGTGCGAAAACGGAGTAGAGACCAGGGGCAAGGGAGCCTTTCTTTGTCAGAGCAGGATGTCGGGCTCTCTGCGGGCGGGGGAACCCCCCCCCATGGGCCAGTTCGGGGCCCCAGTGACTGGCGGGGAGTGAAGGGGGGGTTTGGGTGGAAGTACAAGCACTGGCGATATTTGCTTTCAAACAGCTAATTGTATCATTGAGGACGGGTGGGCATCCCTGGACTGGAAACCAGACCTCTCCTGATTTTCCAGCTCAACCTAAGTTGGAGAGCTGAGGATCAAATTTTTCTCCGAGAAAAAACCAGGGCAGCTTCCAAAACCTCTTGGGAATTTTCCCTGGTGGGGCCTTCCCTCCCCCAAATCCCGGGACATGAAAGGGCTCATGAGAGAGAGACTGAGAAAGGGGAAGGGGGGTGAGGAGGAAGGAAACCACCACAATGAGATACACAAACACTTTTAAAATTAATTGAATGTAAAAGACTATAAAAAGGTGGGTGAGGTTTGGGGGTAATTGGGAATCACATAATGGCTGAGAGTATGCAAAATGGTATGTCAATTTTGAACATTTTTGACATTTTTTTTCCAAGTTAAGCATACTTTTTTCCATATGACCATAAAACCACTGTTATATTTGCATGCGTGCAAGTTGCTTCAGTGTATCCAACCTTTGAACCCATGGCCCAAAAGCCCCCCTAGCCCCTTTTTTTCCAGGGTTCTGGCAAAAATACGAGAGTGGGTTTACCATGCTCCCCTCCGGGGTTGAACCTGTTCTTTTATGTCCCTGCTACAGGCGGTTTTAATTGCTAATTCCCCCGGGGAAGCTAGCGATTTACATTTATAAAGAAAGCATATGTCCAGGACTGTATGAAAATTTTCATAGCAACTTTTTTTTGAAAAACCTAAAAATGCTCATCCTCTTTTTGTGTCTGACTCTTTGGGACCCCAGGACTTCCCACCAGGCTTTCTGTCCAGGGATTTCCAGCAAGAATCTGGAGGGGGTTGCATTTCCTTCCGGGGGATCTTCTTGAAAAAGGGAGGGAACCCAGTTCTTAGTTCCTCTTTGGGAGGGGGGGTTCTTTATACTTTGGCCACCTGGGAAAAAATAGAAATCCTAAAATGTCCATCAGTGGAGAATGGGCAAAATTGGCATGCATATATGGAATCCTATTCAGCAAGAAAAGAGAAAAAATGGTTGAACCCAAAAAAACGTTATGCAAAGAGACGAAACGTAAAAAAAAAAAAATTTTATATGTTTTTTTTTAAAATGAAACTATAGAAACAAAAGCAAGTTATATTTGTGTTGGAACCGGGTTCGGGGCGTGCGAGGGTCCCAAAAAAGGAACTTTTCTGAGCAATGGATACATCCAAAAAAACTGATGTGATGGGGGTTGTATGTCTTTACTTTTAATCCAAATTTAAAAAACTTATACCCATTTCACATCAAAAATGGTAATTTGTTGTGAAAAATTTCCCCACAATAAAGTTTAAAAAAAAATCAGTTTACCAAAACTAGCCCGGGGGACTAAATTTTGGGGAAGAAATGTGATATGCAGGACTGAAAAACAAAAGCATGAAAGCAAGGGGCTTTCAGGACGCGGGAAAGCGTTGAACGGGCAGTGTTCATTAAGCGGTTTCCCTATGGTCAGGGGTAAAGAATCGCCTCCAACACAGAGTTTGGGTTAAAAACCCTTTTTAAAGATCCCCGAAAAGGGAAATGGAAACCCCCACTCCAGTTTTTTTGCTTGGGAAACCCCATCAGAGAGCCGGTGGGTACAGCCCAGGGGGTGCAAAATCGAACAAACAAGCAATTAACTAACAACAACAAAAAAAAGTGTCCTTTAGAAGAAGCCCCCTTTTTTAAAGGGGGAAAAAGGGCCCCCCCCATACTCTTAGCTGGAAAATCCCATGGACGGGGGACCTGGGGCTGCAGTCCATGGGGTCGCAAGAGTGGGACACACGAAGACTTCATTTTCATTTTCACCTTCCCTGCATGGGAGAAAAAAAGGGAAACCCCACCCATTGTTCTTGCCGGGAAAACCCCCAAGGACGGGGGACCTGGGGGGTTTCTGTCTAGGGGGTCACATAGGGGGACCAACTGAATGTTTAGGCACAGCAGCTCCTTTCTCACCCAGGTTGGAAATGCAACTCGGGGGTGTACTTGTGTCCCATCGGTGTCTTAGGGGGGAAAGCATAATCCCCATCCTTCAAGCCCAACTTCAGGGGCTCTGGTTGGGTTGAATCGTGGGTAGAAAAAGGGGGACTTTTTCCCCTGGAAACCGGTATAAAGGGTTCAGAGGAGGGACCCCGGGATCATGAGAAGGGGGATACAACCTCTTTGAATAAAGAAAGTGCTTTGGGAACAAAGGGGAATGAACATAATTGGTCCCTTTTGCATGTTGAGATGAAATATAAGATAGGGTTTTGTGGGGGGGGGGGCGTGGGGAGATGGCAAAAGGAAAAAATTTTTAGGAGAAGGGGCCCAAAGGGAAAACCCAAATCATGTCGATGCCCACAGTGATTGGGGAATGCCAGCGAGGGGAGGTGGGGGGGGGGGGGCGGCAGAGGAAAGGAGGTTCAAAAAGCAAAGGAGACCCCCCTGATAAGAGGCCATTGGGAGCCAACAGACAATCTCTTCTCAACATCCTAGATTTCTGACCCCTCAGTCCTGTTTCCCCCGGAAATATCCCACAATAACCTCTTCATGGATGTCTGGAAATTAAAAGTGGGGGCCCTACAATCCCCTGCAGAATCACTGGGGAAAAGACAGCTTTGGAGACAGTGACTGGGGAACCCCCCCTTTCCCCTGGCCCCACTGTGCACTGGTCCAGGCCCCAGCAGCCCAGGAAAAGCCAATTCTGCTTCCTAAAAAAAACGGAGTCAATACCCCCAGGGGACACAAGTAAAAAGAGAAGTTTGTTTAAAGGTCGCACAGTGGCACTTAATCTAGGAAGAAAAAGGGGGTGGGGATAGGGACATTGACATTCTAGTAGTGGGGACCTGGGGGGAGGGCGGGGGTGAGATCTCACCCCAGATCCTGGTGCCGGGTTTCGATTGGTTTTTACGAGGGAGAGCCGGGGGGCCTTCCGGGAACCATGTGCAAGGTTCCTGAAGCCCTTCCTTCGAGGGAGAGAGAGACGGGGGAGGAGTGGAAATAAGGAAAGGGGAAGATGGGACTCAGGTCCAGTGGGTGCAAAGGGAAAGTAAATTTCCCGTTATGTTTGCTCATGCAAATTTCCGGGGAAGTTTATTACTGGTCTGAAAGAAAGCCCCATGGGGTTTGGGGAAATTGCTTGGGTTTTTAACATTTTGGGATGGATAGATGGGAAGAATGAATGAATGAATGAAGGGCTGTGTGAGTGAAGGAAAAAACTGCGGTCCTAGGGGCACGTGGCACATCCACAACTCCCCCTTACTCAACCCCCAACCCCCCCCCCAATGCGGGGGAGCTAAAATTTCGTTGTTTTCCCTTTGGTCTCCGTTGCTCCGTATTTTCTGATGGGGTCTCTCCAAACGGGCCCTGTGGGCCTTCAGGGCCCGGCCCACGCGGGCTGCGTTTTCGCTGCATGTATTGGTCCCCCTGTCGAACATGGGCCAGGGGGGCAGACCCCACCTTGGGTTCCGTAGACATAGGGTCCCTGATCCTCCAAGACAGACCCCGCCCCCGACGGGTCAGGCAAGGCAACCAAACAGGGCGGGGGAATGAGAGGGGGGGTTTTTTAAAGCAGGAAACAAAGAAACCACCTCCCACTGAATCATTCTACAGGCGCAGGCGCCTTGTTCCTTCCGACGAGGCGCTCGGGAGGCACAGCACGTCACCCCCCCCATCCAGGTCACCCAAGATGGAAAGGTGTCCAAAGGATTTTGGAGCTGGGAGGGGGCTATGCAATAAAGGGACTTTTTGTCATGAGTCCCCATAGCAATGAGGGGACCCCCAAGGGTCCAGGCCCTCCCTCCCCAAATGGGGTTAAGAGGGGTGGGCTTCCCCCATTTCAGCAAAGTTGGCCCAATACTTGATCATCCCCCTTCCAGCAGCTCCCCTCCCATGAATTGGACACAGAGCAAGAAGAAAGGTCTAGGTCAGGGCACTCAGCCCAGCATGTGGGTCTTTCCCCCCATCTCCCCCCATCCCAGCTTGCCCTGTCACCCCGGGCCGGGGGCTCTACCACTCCCCGGGCCCCTGTCCTTCCCAACCCCATTATCATCCCGGCCCCTTGTGCCCACACTGGGTTCAACCCTACCTAAAAAGGCTTCTTTTTTCTAACTGGAAGAGTTTTAAAAAAATAAATAGGGGGGTTTCCCCTGGTGGCTCAGTGAAAAAAGAATCCCCCTGCATTGGGGGAGACCTGGGTTCAATCCCTGATTTTGGGAAGATCCTTGGGAAGGAACGCTACCCCCCCGTATTCTGGCCTGGAAAATTCCATGGACTGTAAAATCCATGGGGCACAAAGATTGGCCTGATCATGATTTAAAAAAAAAAAAAAATACATGGGAAAAAGGAGGGAAAGAGAAGGGAAAAAAAAAAAGAAGAGAAAAAGATTTTTTGAAATATTGCTCTGCACCATCCCAGACACCAAGATCGGGTGGGGAGAGAGGGGGGAGTTCTGGTCTAAAGCATCCTGGACTAAAAAAAGAGAGAGAGAAACCCTATTTAAAACTAAACTTCATATACAGTTCAAATTTTTTTTGGTTTTTTTTGTTTTTAAAATATTGTATTTTCAAAGAGCTAACCTCTACACAGATTTTCAATTTTTGTTATTCTCCTCGAACCCTCTATTTCCCCCCTTTCCCCTTCTCTTCCCAATCCAACCCTGTAAATCTTTGTGGTTCGGGGCCACAGAGAACACTTTGGGGGAACAGAAAAATGCGTAGATTGTCTTCTCCCTTGATCCCCTTTTTCCCCCCTGCTCACCCTTTTCCCTTCCCCCCTCTCCTATTTCTTATGAAATTGTGAACCTCTCTTTTTTCTCTCAGGGTGGAAATCTTTCACCATTAACCTAGAAGTTTTATTACAGTAGTATTTGGGAGAACCCTTTGAACTATTAGAAGAATAAAAAAAACCCAGAGGCAGGAGACTTACCCAAAAATCCTGAAAAACCAGAAAATCCTGACCAAGGGAACATAAGGAATAAGAACCATCCAAAAGCTTCCCTACCACCCAAAACCAAACCACCCCCCAAGAGCCAAAGCTCCAGTACAAGACAAACCACGCAAATTCTTTAGCAAGCAGGAACATAACCAGTGTCAACAACAGGTCTCCAAAGTCAACCTAACACAAACCCCCTCCAAAGCTCATTATGGACACTCCATTGCACTCCAAAAGAAGAAATCCCCAAATTCCACGCACCAAACGCTGCACAGTTCCCCCCAACCCGGGAAAACCCTTTACAAAAAAATCGCCCAACCCCCCCCATGGGGGGAAACCCCACAATAAAAAAGGAACCCAAACCACAAGAAACAAAAGCCCAAATCCCAAAACAGCAATCTAAACATATGAAAAGGCAGAGAAATACCCAACAGCTAAAGAACATGAAAAAACCCACCAAATCAAACAAAAGGGGGAATAGGGAATTCCCCGAAAAAGAAAATTTGAATAATGAAAAAAAAATGATCCAAAAATTTAAAACAAAATGGGTTACAAAAAATGCCCGGAACAAAGATTGAGAAGATGCAAAAATTTTTTAAAAGGATAGAAGAAAAAAAAAAAACATTAAAAAATTAAAAATGAAAAAAATGAGAAAAAAACACTCTGGGGGAACCCTGATAAATAACAGAGACAAAAAATAGGGTAAGTGAGTTAGAAGATAAAATGGTGGAAAAAAATGAAGCAGAGAGGAAAAAAAAAAAAAAGACAAAAAAATGAGGACCCTCAGGGACCTCTGGGACTAAGTGAAAACCCCAAAATTCGAATCATAGGGGTCCCAAAGAAAAGACAAAAAAAAAGGCCCTGAGAAGATACTCGAGGGGAAAAATTGCGAAAACTTCCCTAAAAATGGGGGAAGGGGAAAAGCCAACCCAAATTCAAGAAACCCGAGAGTCCCAAACAGAAAAAAAACCCAAGGCGAAAAACCCCCAAAACATATTAAAAAATTTTAAAAAAGATCAAAACAAAAAACAAATATTAAAAGCACAAGGGGAAAAAACAAATAACACACAAAGGGATTCCCATAAGGATAACAGTGATTATCAAAAGAAACCCTTTAGCCAGAAGGGGTGGCAGGACATACAAAGTAATGAAAGAGAAAAACCTACAACCTAGATTCTCCACCAGCAAAGATTTTTCAATATGAAGGGAAACCCAAAACTTTTCAACAACAAAAGTGAGAAAAATTCACCACCCCAAACCCCTCTTTAAAAAATGCTAAAGGATCTTTTCTAAAGGGAAAAGCAGAAAGGTGGTTAAAATGAACCCCAAAAACAAAAAAAATGGGAAAGGCCAACCTATCAAAAATTACCTTAAATGTAAATGGGTTAAAGCCCCAAACCAAAAAAAAAGGTGGTGAATGGATACAAAGCAAGACCCCTATTATCTGCTTCAAGAGACCCCCCCAAAGCAAGGGACACATACAGACTAAAATGAAGGGGTGGGAAAAAAAAATCCACGCAAACGGAGACCAAAAAAAAGCAGGGGTCGCAAAACCATACAATAAAAAAACTTTTAAATTTAAAACTGTGAAAAGAGAAAAAAAAATGGGCACTCATAATGATAAAGGTCAATCAAGAAGAAATAAACAATTTTAAATTAATGCCCCAAAAATAGGGGACCCAATATGTAAGGCATATGCTAACATGTTTGAAAAAAATTAATATAACCACTATAATATATAGACTTATACCCCACTCACAACTAGATAGACAAATTTAACAAAAGAACTATAACACAAACTGTAAACACACAATGACCACTAGACCTAAGGACAGCAGAGTCTGCTCCCCAATACATTCATTTCACCTGTTCTCAATCACACGAAAGTCTCCAGAATAGATCACCGAATCCTTAAACTATCCTTGGGTAAAATTTCTAATAAATTGAATCAATTCAGTCACTTGTTCTGACCCACATAGTCCAGTAAAACGGTAAAATCATCACTTGACAGGAAAAAAATTATATTAAAAAATTCAAACCATACTGTAAGCTTTAAAACCCAACAACGCGCCTTTTCAGATGAACCCCTAGACACAAATGTCTTAGAAGAATCAAAAAAAGAAAGCAAAACATGTCATAAAAAAATGAATGAAAATGAAAAACAACAACATTACCCGCAAAACCCACTATGGGGAACTACAGGGTTTAAAAGCAGCCATGGCTTAAGGGGAAGATTTTCATAAGCAATTTACACAGGCCTACCTGCAAGATTCAAATTAAAAGGAAAAAAAGCCCCAAATAAAATTTACCCTCACTCCCCTACACCTAAAAGCGACCCTAGAGAAGGAAGAAAAAAAGAACCCCCAGGTATGAAAAAGGAAAGAAAATCTCTTTTAAAAATTAGGGCAGAAATAATAAAATGCAACAAGTAGAAACTAAAGATAAACCATAGCAAAAAAATCAAAACTAGAGCGAGCGAATAGCTGTTTTTTTTATTTTTGCTCAACAATAACACAAAAATTTGATCGCATACCAGATTAAGAGCAAGACCTCCATTAAGATACCAAAGTAGGAGCAAGAAAAACCAAAGTGATCATATATTAGAATTTAAAAATGGAGATTGAATCACTACATGACAACACGACTGACAAATAAAAAGGGGATCTATAGAGTACTTACTAACTCAAACCCGCTTATAATGCCAATAAAATGGAGAACAACCTTGGAAGAAATGGAACTAGTCTCTCATTAGAGAGTCTAATAATAACAGGTTTTTTCCAGACCCCCTTGAACGCAGTAAGAGAAATTTAGAAGACCCTTAACAAACCCCAATCACAAGCAAGGAAATTCAGATAACTTTAATTCAGAAACATCTTTTTCCATCAAACATAAGCCCAGTCCGTGATCCAATGGGCCCTTTTTACAGCTGAAGGCCTTCCACCAAAAAATTTTTTAGAGGAAAAAGCCTTTAAACACCTAATCTGACTCAGACTCGGTCCAGAAATAGTTGCTAAGAAGAAGGGTAACATACTTCCTATACTCAATTCCTATAAAAACCACCCAATCAACCCTAAATATTTTCCAAAGACCCAGACGAAAGATTTGCCACCAAATAAAAGAGACAAACTACAGGCCACCCACATATCAACTGATGAATCCGAGAACCCGCAAACAAATCCCCTATAAACCTAAGTTTCCCCCTAGCTACAACAAAACCACTCAACCTTTAGAGCATAAAAATCATAACAGCCTATGACCAATGTGGGCTCTTTATCCACCAGGGACATTAGCTAAGGATTCTTTTTAATATATCCGCATAATCAATGCAATATAATACACCACATTAACCAAATTGAAGAAGAAATATAAGCGAAAACCATTAACGAATATCCTCAATAGATGCAGCAGAAGAAAGCGTTTGAACAAAATTCCCAACATCCATTTAGGATTTTAAACTCTCCAGAAGCAGAGCCAGGATAGGAGGAATGGCAAGGGATGAACCTCCAACATAATAAAACTTTATATGACAAACCCATAAGCAAACATCACCCTCGGCAATGGGTGGCAACAAAAAAAATTGAATCAAGCAAATTTTCCCCCCCCTGAAATCCAGGAACAAGAACAAGCTGTGCCGCCACATCACCACCTACTATTCAACATAGTTTTTGGGATTGTTTTTGGCGCTACAGCAATCAAGGGCAGAAAATAAAAGTAAAGGAATCCAGATAAAAAAGAATGTAAGTGAAACTCCCTCTACTCTAGTTTTTCAGATGACGATGTTCTAGCTACATAAGAAAACCCTAAAGACTCTACCAGAGAAAAAAATTACTAGAGCTATCAATGAATACACAGTAAAAATTTCAAATATAAATTAACACACAGAATCTCTTGATTCCTATACACTAACAATGATAAAAACGCCAGATAGAGAAATTACGGAAACATTTACATACCACCCATTGCAACAAAAAAAGAAAAAAAAAATCGCGAGATTAGGAAAAATAGTATAGCTACCTAAAGAAACAAAGACCTATACATAGAAAAACTATAAAAACACATGATGAAAGAAAAATCATAAATGAGGACACAAACAGATGGAAATTACGGTTTTCATGATTGGAAAAGAAAATCAATATTGTCAAAATAGCTTTACTATACCCAAAGGAATTATGTAATTTCAAGTGCATTCCCTGATCAAACGAACCAATAGTATTTTCACAAGGAACTAGAACAAATAATTTTCACAGAATTTGTATGGAAATAAAAAAACCTCGAATAGTCCAAAGCACATCTATAAAGAAAATAACGTTAGGAAGGAATATCAATCTCCTGACTTCAGGACCGCTACTACAAAGCCACATCATGCAAACAGTGATGGTGACTGCACAAAGACAAGAAATATAGATCAATGGAACTTGCATTAGAAAGCCCAGAGATAAATCCACAACCTAAGGTCACATTTATCTTCGGTCAAACGGTGCGCACGGATATACGAATGGAAAAAAGATAACCTCTTTAACAAAGCTGGTGCTGGGAAAAACTGGTCAACCCACCGTTTAAAAAATGAAAACTAGAACACATTCTAACACCATAGACAAGAAATATAACTCAAAATGGATTGTAAGATCTAAATGTAAGTACAAGAAACTATAAAAACTCCTGAGCGAGAACATAGCAAACAACACTCTCCGAGCATAAAATTCACAGCTGAATTCCTCTATCTGACCCCACATCCCTCAATTTCCAGAAATTTAAAGCAAATAAATAAACACAAATGGGACCTAATGAAACTTAAGTTTTGCACAACTAAGGAAAATATAAGCAAGGTGAAACGCAGTCAGATTGGAAGAAATAATAGCAAACGATATGAAAGACAAAGGATTAATCTCAAACAATATTTTACAGAACTCCTAGTCAATCAGAAAAATAATGAAAATAAAATGGGCAAAGAATCAACAGAATTTTCAAGAAGTCATACAGATGGCTAAAAAAACACATGAAAAGATGCACTCAAAATCACTCATTATCATGAGAAATGCAAAATCAAAAACAAATGACACAGGAGGTTACCCATTACACGCCAGTTCAGGATGGCTGCTATCCAAAAGTCTACAAGCAATTAACTGCTGGGAGAGGGTGTGGAGAAAAGGGGAACCCTCTTACACTGTTGGTGGGTATTGCAAACTAAGTACAGCGCTATGGAAAACAGTGTGGAGATTCTTTAAAAAGCTGGAGATAGAAATGCCATATGGACCCAGCATACCACTTACTAGGGCATATACACACCAGGAAAACCAGTCGGAAAGAGACAGGTGCACCCAATGTTCATTCGCAGCAACTGTTTATATATTGCCGGACTTGGAAGCAACCCAGATGCCCATCAGCAGACGAACCATGGATGAGGAAGCTGTGGGTACATATACACCATGGAATATTAAGCAGCCAGTTAAAAAGAATTACATTTGAATCTGTTCTAATGAGATTCGGTGAAAAAAACTGGAGCCATTATTACAGAGCGAAGTATGTAAGCCCAAGAAAAAGAAATAGTTAAAGACATTACAGTATACTAAACAATATATATGGAACCTTTTGAAAGATAGGTAATTAACGATCCCAACCCCTAATATGCAAAAAAGAAAAAGAGATCTCAGATGTATAGACATAGACTTGTGGATCTCTGGGGAGAACCCGTTGAGAGGAAGGATATGCTTTCAAGATGAAACAGCATCTTAAATCAAGTATATTATTAGGTTTGATGACAGGTCACAGCCAGGTTGGATGCATGAGAAAAGTGCTCAGGCCTGGTTGTTGCACTGGGAGGACCAGAGGGATGGGTGTGGAAGAGGGAGGAGGGAGGGGGATGACCGTGATGGCTTGGAAATACGTGTAATCCATGGTAATCATTTAATGTATGAACAAAAAAATAACTGTTAATGCTGTGAAAAGTAATTAGCTCCAACTATAAAAATCAAAATAAAATGGAAAAAAAAATAAGAAAATAAAAATGGCCCCGCACCCATGCCAGACCCTAAAATCAGGGGGGGGGAATGAGTGTGATTTTGGCTAAGCATCCCGGACTCAAAAGCTGTCTTTTTTTTTTTCTTTCTTTTTTTCTTTTTTTTAAAATTTTCTTTTCTTTTTTTTCTTTTTTCCCGCGCATGCAGGACCTTATTTCCCAACAGGGGTTGAACTTGTCCCCCTGATTTTGGGGTGTGGGTCTTAACCACTGGGCACCCGTAAGTCCCCGGGGCTCAGTTTTCCGCTTCAGATCTTGATCCGATCCCGTCCTCTCTCGGGCTCATTTCCCCTTGGGAAGAAGGGTGATTGCCCTCACCCAGAGTCTGCCAGCTCCCTTTCCTGGAAAAGGAGTCCCACCCCGGGTACTCACTTTGCTCTTCCTAAGAGGGAAAAAATCTCATCTCCTTTTCCCCTTCACTAGCTCGGGCCAAATCCCTTTAAAAAGCTGGGGCTGATGTTGGAACTCATAAAGAAACGGGGGGGTGGAACCTGGGGGGGTGGAACGGGCCGTACGGAGGCCCCTCACGGAGCTTTCCCGCATGATCCATGGTGGTGACATAGCTAGGTCCAAAGCTGGGGGGAACTGGAAATGGGGTGAGGGCGTCCCGGCTGGGCAAAGGGAGGGGAAGGCCCGGGGCAAAATTTTGGGTTGAACTTCCTATGTGGTCTTGGGGCAAATCACGAAGGTCCTGAACTCTTTTCCTCCCCTGTAAAATGGGGGGAAAATTTTTATCTCTTAGTTTGGGTGAGGATTACCAAGATAAAGGGTCCAAGTGCCTGGCACCTGGGGCCCCAATAAATATAATGGGTGGTGACCGGCCTGGTAGACCTCCCCCCGCACCTGCCCCCAAATGCCCCCCCCCAGTCTGGCCTTTTTTAAAAAATGACTCACGATGAAACATTTCTTTTTGGAGGAGGATACGAACATGATCCTCCTCTCATGGAATGGTTTCGGGGGGTCTGGGGGGTCCTCCTGTCCTCATGTACTCCCCCTCAAAGGGCACCAAAACCCGGGGGTACAACTCCCCAGGGGATGAGGGGGAGCAGGTTAGGCAGGCTGGCAGGGGCCCGGACCAGGGGCGAGGTGGGGAGATGGGTTCTGGGTTGGGATTGGGGAATGGGGGCCAGGACCAAACCCTTTGGGGGGGGAGGGGGAGGGATTGCATGGGGCCGGATATTGGGATGGTTCCCCGTCCTTGGGGGTAGGAAAGGAACCCCCCCCCGTGAGGGGGGTCCCCAGGAAAACCCACCATCATTGCGAAAATCCTGCAGGCATCCCCTTTTGGACTCTTGCCATTTCCCCCCTGGGGGTCAGAATGTTCCGGCCCGGGTGGGGGAAGACTCAAATTGGAAAAAGGGTGGGCCCGAACTATGAAACCCTAGGACTTCCCCCGGATGGGGCCCCGGCACCTGGATTAGGATAGGCCTCACCCAAGGGGGTTTATCCAAACCCACTAATCTTGTTACACCAAAAAAGCGGGGGAAGGGCAAAGCGCAAGGGAGCATCCGGGGCTGCTTGGGCAGAAGACCCCACCACCAGGCCCGGGGGGATTTTGAAGGCAAAAATCCCCAAGGGCATTGCAGACATTTTCTGATGCCCAACATCTGCACCCCCCGCTCATCCCCGGATGCTAACACCCCCCCCCCCCAAAGGGCCCACACTCTTTAACTGGCCCGGCCCCAAATTTTACCCTCTCTCCCGAAAAGGGGGGCTTAAGGCCCCGTAAAGGGTTAAGAACACCACAGTGGGACCAGAAAAAAAATTGCCCAGGACAGGAAAAAGGGTACCCAGGCTTGGCCCGCCCCACACCCGATGGCCCCCCCCTCCAAAACCCATCCCTTCAGCCAAATTATTTATGCCAGTCTCCTCTTATTCTTGTGCCGCAGGGATCCACCCGGGCCTCTGAGTAACGCCCACAGGGAGAAGGTTGGCCACCACCCGTGAAGAGGTTAGGGATGGGCACTCTCCCCCAGGTAGGGGGGAGAGGGCCCAATGCCCCCGGCAGGGTTACCCCCAAATCTACGAGTATTGAAATGGTTTCTACGGGGTTTAAATTGTCCCCCCAAACCCCCTGTTTTCTCGAGGACTCAGGGTGGGGGGTGCCCATCCCCTTTCCCAATATCCGCCTCTGATGGGGGGGCCCAGGGGTTTTTTTGGGGCCCCAGAATGCACTCAGCCTTGATACAAAGTCCTGTGAATTTGCCCTGACAACCCCAGGAGGGGGCTTTCCAAGGGCCTTGATGGCAGGAGGTCCCCCGTTACTCCACAACGACAGCAAAATGGGCGAGGGAAAAAGATGCAGGGACAGGTCGGGGTTTCCCTGGGTGAGGGCACTCACTTTAAAACCTTGTCAGATGGTTTGGGGTGAGCCCGGGAGCGGGCCACCCCCCTTCCCCTATGGCGCCATGGAAAGGGCCTTGGGACATGGGGGGGAAAGAGGTGCAAAGACACGCTTATGCCACCTGCAGACTCGCCAAAAATTGTGACACGGCCAGGGTCGCCTCCAAAGTAGGCGATATTCTGCTGGACCCAGCGCAGTGCGGCCACTTGATCCAGGAAGCCCCAGTTGCCAATTGCATGCTTGTCTCCAGTGCTGAGAAGTAGCAAGGATGAGGGTCATGGGACTGTCCTAGCTCCATCAGTCCACGTTGCCCAGCCAGCCCCCCAGCCAGCCCAGCCCCAGACTCACCTGAAAAGCCCAGAAAACCCAGGCGGTACTGGATAACAACCACCACCACATCCTCAAAGGCCGCCAGGGCAGAGCCGTCATACATGGAAGCCATGCCCAGGACAAGCCCGCCACCATGGATCCACACCATCACCTGGGGAATCCGAGGTATAGTTACCATGTGGCTCCCACCTGGCCCTAAACACCACAGGGCTGCTACCTAAACTAACCACCACTTTGACTCTGCTCACCTAACCACATGGACAGAACTCCAGCAAGACACAGTAGTGTCTTCATTACCTGGACTGAAGTGACCCACATCTATCAGGAAAACCTGCCTCCCACATGTAAGGCCTGTCCCACTTACCAAAGCCTGGCCCCATTTCCCCCAGAACCCTCTCTGGGGTGGAAAGAAAAGGGGTGTTTCTCTGATCACCTTACATGCATGCACATTAATTAAGAGTAGTCCATTCTCACTGGCCAATGGATAATCCAAGGCTGGGTTCTCTGGCCACCTCAAAGTGCAGGCCTTAGGCACCTAGGTACCTGACTGGTCCCTGGTATGAGTTGGTTGGGTGAGTCCAGGGTCCCTCCCAGGGACACAGTTTATGACCTCTGAGAGCAGCCAGGGTTCTGTGACCCTGTGCCCAAGGTCAGCCATCCATGCTGGGTAAGAAGCACTCAGCGTCTTAACAGGGTCCACGTGCAGTGGGGCTCAAGCTGACCTTGTCCTTTTCAATCTTCTTGCAGAAGAAACGTCCTCCACCCCTCACCCAGTTATGTCCTGGCACTCACAGGCAGATTGGAGCCCTTGTGGGAATGGGCAGGTGTGTGGATGTTGAGGTACAGACAGTCTTCAGACATGGAGGTAGAAGGCAGGGTCACATTCCATAGTTTATCAGTCATTCTTTTCATGCCGTCGACGTCCTGCAGACACCTGGTGGCCATGGCAGGCAGTTAGTCCTGGGACTGTGCAGTAGCTGTAACCAGATCCTGGCCCTGATTTACTCCCAGCTACCCTTGGTCCCACTTTCTCTGGTCCCCACTTACATGTGATCCCTCTCTAAAGGACCTTTGCACCCCAGTTACATCACAGACTCTGGAAAGCAGGGATGGAGCCCAGTCTTCCAGGGAAGCCTCAAGCTTATGAGGGCCTTGGATACTATCCTCCTGAGACTGAGAAATCTTGACTCTTGCATGTGTTTACATTCACCATCATATCCCTGTACTCACACAGACCTGGAACAGGGGAGTAGCCCATATGCTTGTGCTGCCAAAATAAATGGATTAATTTCTCAAGAGAAGGTAGTGCGATGTCCTTTAAAAATCTCAAGTCAATCTCTCAGGAAACCTCATCTCTCCCTCAAAGTTTCCAGCTGCAAGAACATTCACACATTCCTTGGTCAATGGTACCTGGCCCTGTTGGTTGGCACAGTGACTATGAAGACTCAGGTCTGCCACTCCTTGGGAATCTACAGTATGTGCTGCTTAGAATCAGAGCTCCTACAAGGGTCAAAACCTCTTCCAGAGCCACTTTCTCAGATGTCAGAGATCACTTGGTACTACAAAACTTAGGGAGTTACATGTCTCTGCTTGTCCTTCAGCATGCAGACGATCTAGCCTCTTTTGAGTGCTAAGCCCTCAGTCTGGGAAAGTTACTTTGCTCTTTCAAGCTTCAGCATGCTTATCATAAAAATGCATGTCAATATCCATCAAACTCAGAAGGAAAACTGGCTGTGGCTTAGATGAAATAACAACTGCAACCTGGCCTAGAGCTCAAGAGTACCTTCTATACAGGGCCTAAAGTTCCCGGACCTCCTGCTTACTTGGCTGGCTGGGAAGTCACATCCTTCACACCGCTCCAAGATTCTGGGGGCTCCGGGGGTGCAAATCGCAGCGGCCCTACAGGTGGCTTGGCAAAGGAATTCCCAAGAAGGTGTGACCCCCACATCAGCGTTCGTCACGTAGACAAGGCTCCCCCCACCTTCCCTGTGTGTGTGGTCCGGACGGGCCGGGTAGAGTCCTGGCCTGCGGGCAGAGAGATGGACATCAGGGTTGGGTCCCCATTCAGCTGCCCTCCCAGACTGGTGATGTGTGTAACCATCCCTCCTTGTCTCGGTTCAGCTCAAGGGGTCACCGATTTTTATTATTTCCACATATACTTTCCTTTTACAGAATCCCTGGCCCTCTATCGTCCCTACCCTTTTCCCTAATGCCTGTGTAATTTCTTGCCCCGTCGCCCCCCCCCAGCGTGCCTTTACTGCTCACAGCCCTTTTCCATTCAGGATCTCAGTTGAACCTCTCTGGGCGATCTTGGGGACCCATGCGCGTGTTTTCCAGCCCAGGAAGGAGCCTCAAATAGCCATATGGAGCATCTCGGATGGTGAGTAAGCAGTGAATAAGATGCAGATGGTGTGAAGGTCTAGGAGCGGCAGGGTCAGGAGAACTGTAGGAAATCCAGACAGACAAGATTCTTGTCCTTAAGGAATCTGCCACCACTCCAGGTTGGTAAGAATGACACAAAGGTATTTCTTCCAAAGAAAGAGTGGATGTATATGAGGAGGGACTTACAGAGGAAAGGGCACAGCATCGTGTCTAGAACATTAGAAAGCAACAGTGTCGCCCCTTCGCTAAAGGGATCAGGCAGCGCCAGGCAGGGAAGAGTTAAGAGTCACCTAACACCTGTTTGTCCTCATTGCAGCCAACTAGAAATGTGCTGGAAAGGGGAAAGAAAGCCAACGTGGGTCACCCAAGCAGGCTCTCTACTGGAGCTCCATCACGAGAGATGAAAATTTGGTACTCATCAGGGTTTCTCGCTCTTGCGGGGTGGGGTCATGCTCATTAAACCACCACCCCCCCCCCCCCCCCCCCACCCCCCCCCCCCCCCCCCCCCCTTGGTTTGAACCCAAAATACAGCCTCAAAATGTGCCGTGCCGCCAAGTGTTTCCACTAGTATGTGAAGGACCATCAGCTTCGTTTAAGTTGGAACTAAACTGAACTTGCTTAAACGGATCGTCCAGCAACATCTACCTTATACAGAAACAATTACTTAGCTCTTTGAAAATGAAAGTTTAAAAATTAAAAAAGAAACTACTAGTAATGATGTAAAGTAATTAGCCTCCAACTAATTAAAAATTTAAAAAAAAAAAAAAAAATTAAAAAAAAGAAAGAAAGAAGGAAAGTCACCTAACAGATGTGGGAGCTGACATTCCTAATAGATAAAAAATTTCTAATAAATAAGAAAGACTGGACAGCAAACGTACAGTTTGGGGGGAAAAGAACATGAAATGGGTGAAAGTGCAAGTTCAGATAGAATGAGGAATACCTAATAAATAGCTCCTTACACAAATTGAGGAGATAATTTGTTCCTCAATCATGCTAAGAGAAATGCATACTGAAATACCTGGAATGTGATTGTGCTCAGCAACTTATTTTGTCACAGAAAGCCAAGACAATCACAGACCATTGTATGCTTTTCTATTGATAAAGTCCACTGTACCACATTATGAAGCAGTCTTGCCCATAAACTAAAACAAAGCAAAACGTTTAAAATCTGAATTTTGATCGAGGAATACTAGAATATTTAAACACTCAAAATTGTTTTACAGGCATACAGGGGGCAGAGAAACAGTTAAGAAGACTCACCATATCAGCAAAATTCAAACTGTTATATGTGGAAATTTAAAAAAGAATGATTACAAATGAAACTAAAAATAGAAACAGATTCAGGGACACAGAAAAACAAAATTTATGGTTACCAAAAGGGAAAAAAGGGGAAAGGGATATGTTATAATGAGGAGTTTGGGATTAACATATACACACTGCTAAGTCAACTTCAGTCGTTGCTTCCATAACTCTCGTGCGACCCCATAGACGGCAGCCCAACAGGCTTCCCCCGTCCCTGGATTTCTCCAGGCACACTACTATATATAAAATAACCAATCAAGGGCCTAGGAGCCCTTATATAGGCACAGGGAAACTCTACTCAGTATCTTATAATAATCTGTAAGGGAAGAGAATATGTTTATCACTTGACAGCACTTTACCGCTACACTGACACTAAATTAACCATTTGATGTCTCAACTATTACTTCAAGAAAACAAAAAAAAGAACAAAAAATAACCCAAAATCCCAATCCCTGGCGATCCGTCTCCCAGAAACAAAGACTGGTTTCTTCACACAACAAACAAAATTAGACAAGGAGAAACAGATAAGCGAGGCAGAGAAGGCAATCTGAAGATTGAGACTTCATGACAATACTTCAACAAAAGACAGGTAATAATCAAACGTTGGAATGGATGTAGAAAGAAAAAACTGTAACCTTATGTACATTGATCGGGTGGGGAGGGAAACATGGTGCAAGTGCTTTGGAAAACATTCCTGCATGTTCTTCAAAAAGTTACACAGAGTTCCATAAAATGACTCCAGGCAATTCCAGACTCCTAGGTGATTAACAGACTCAAGAGAATTGAAAATATGATCCCACACAAAAAGACTTGGGTATGGATGTTCATAGACAAGGATTATTTATAATGGCCAAAAAGTGGAAAGAATCCAAAGTGTCCATCAAACTGATAACGTGAGATTAATAAAAACTGTACCCAAGAATGTACACAATAGAGTATATTATGTTCAGCAATAAGAAAAGAATTACCAAACATTTGTACACACTGTTTGGATATTAACCTTGACAATAATGTGCTAATGTGAAAAAAGCCAGTTCTAATAGGACCACACTAAATTGGGATGATTCAAATTTATACAAAATCACAATTGGGATATTCAAAAAGACAAAAATGTTGCGGAAAAGAAAAGGGAAATCAATGTTTGGTAAATACTCATGTTAAATATACTACAAAAAAACCATATTAAAATATCTATTTATTTATTTATTACCAGCTGTTTTATATCTGTGGGTCATTAGTTGATAGCGTGTGGGGCTTTAGTTTCCCGTATACTGTGCTAGATAGTTCTCCTCCAGTCGTGTCCGACACTTTGTGACCCCATAGCCCATACCAGGCTTCCTCTATCCATGGGGATTCTCCAGGCAAGAATACTGGGTTGCTATCGCCACTCCCTCAGGGGATCTTGCCACATCACAAGGATCGAACCAGGTCCCCTGCATCCACGGGCGTCAGATTCTTTACCATCTGGAGCCACCAGGGAAGCCCCACAACATACTGAATTGAGTAGCCTATCCTGCTACCAGGAGGATAATTTTCTAGAGCCAGGAATGCCAAAACCAGGGTCTCCTAGCATTGCCAGGCAGAGCATTCTTCAACCAAGATGAAGGCTACCAGGGAAGTCCCTTGTTCCCTGACCAGGGATCAAACATGTGCTCCCCTGCATTGGGAATCACGGGAGTTTCCTTAGGTCCACTGGCTCCACCAGGGAAGTCCCTACAAACCACTATTAAATGCTATGTGAATCTATATCTCAAATCTGGCTATTAAAAAAAGAAGCATCAGCTACCAGTTCATCTAAAATAATGCAACCTTATATAAAATTACATGGTTTTTAAAAAAAATAGTTCATACATATCATGAGATAACATGAAAAAAGAATGTTTTTGGACTTGATGTTCTGATTACATTAAGAAAAATTATGAGAGATATTATTACCTTTTCTTTTAGTAGGATCATAATTGTAGAAATAAATTTACAAGTGATATGATTGTCTGGGATTTGCTTCAATTAATAAGTGCAAAGGAGAACGATCTGAGGCGATAATCCAATCAAAACTTAAGTTGCCCAGGTCTTGAATAACTGTTGACAATGTTATAACTGACGTCTGCTATATTATTCTCCCTACCTTCAGATGGGGAGCCCTGCAGGGCTATGTGACCTCAGGCAGTCCTGACCCCTCTGTTTGTGCATCAGGGTGCAGAGAGGTATTACAATCAGGCTCCCAATTCCTGTGGCTGCAGTATCCCCACTGGTTCCCACCTCCCTGGCGCCTTTCCTTTACTGCAGGCTCAGCAGTTTCTGTCTGCAGAGTATTTGGCAAATACTGAGCCTGTAGGTTTCATAAAAAGAAGTGTTTTGTTTTTTTTTTTAAGGAAAGAAAACAAAAAGCAGCACTCACATTGACTGTACTACCACTAGTACCTATTAGATTTACATGGATTTGTAACATGCTTAGATGGACACACAGGGTGGGTGAGGCCCAGAACGGTCAGCAAGCTATTCTCACGCTCCACAGAGCGGCAAAAATGAGCAATGCCTTTTCAAGTCAGAAGACCCTACCATTCTCCCAAGGAAACATGCTGCTCTCTAGTTCCTGGTGGGATGTAATGTCTATCCATGTAATTCACTGCCTCCACCAGCCTCTACATGGCTCGTTGTTCGTTATAGCAAAAGGACAAAAACCTGCTAAAATGTTCCTGACAGAGGGCTGGTATCTCCCTTTCCCTGCGGACCAGAGGGGTGGTTACGTTTTTGGAAGCGGATGCCTTTACTTCTTTGAAGAGAAGTCCTTACATTAAAACAGTATGTAAGAAAGTTTTCTACCACGATGGGGTGTGGAGGTCCACTCCTGGGGGTCAGGAACAGGGACCAGAAAGGACAGGCAATGGGTGACCCATTTAGCGTGAGGAAAACCAAGGATGGCATGGCACACACCCATTCTTGGGGTGAACTCCTGGGCAGTGTGTGGAAAAGCACTGGGAGACCTAGATGGTCCCTGTCAAAAAGCTAGGACTGGGTTAGGACAGTAGAGGGACCTGACACCAATCACCTGTACTTATCAATTCTTCTCCTCTGAAAGTGGGTCCAACCCAACACAGCAAAACATTTTTAAAAAGGGGCCTCAGTCGAGCTTTAGCAGAGTTGTAGTGATCTGGAAAGATTCGGGGGACCTCCTATGAGCCTGGTCAGCAAGGGGTTAAGGGTGGATAAAGCCCAGTGGGAGTGGAGCCACGGGGGGAGTCATTGGAAAGTGTGGACCCTGTCCTGGGCCAAGATTGGACTGGGAGTGGACAAGATAGCCCAACAGTGTTTCACAGGCAGAAAACCTCTGAATTACTGGATTCATAGTGTTCAGGAGCAGGCACAGGAGCTGGGGGCTGTGGCCCGCCGGTACTGTGCATCCACTAAGCCTAAGCTAACTTATCAGTAAAAGCCATGATAAGGGCTGGCACAAAGAGCAAATTACCTTTTGCCCTGAAAGGCCAAAGGCATACCCTCCACCAAGGGTGGGGATGATACGGGGTGTGAAGAGGATGTGGTTTGTTCTCCCCCCATCCCCCTCCCCCACTCATCCCCTCACCGACCCCCCCTCCTTCCCCTCCCCCCCCACCCTCCCTCTCCCCCCCCCCCCCCATCCCCCCCTTTCACTTCGCTCCCCCCTCCCCCACCTTCCCACCCCCCCCCCAATTCCCCCCCCCCCCCCCTTGCAAGATGTGGCTGCTGGGGATGGGGGCCTACCGTAAGCCTGAGCCATGTAAATCCTTGCCTACAGGGGACTCCGTGAGAGGAGAGGCTCAGAGGCTCGTCAAGACCGTCCACGGAAACAAGGGGTTGCAACGCTCAGAGCCAACAACGGTTGGCAGGACTCGGTTATTATTATTTGTTGATGTATATCACCGACTCAGCTCCAGCCCTCCACCACGAATACCCTAATGAAGGGAAATGTGTACCAAAAGTAACTTTCCGACCCCGCCCGGCTGCGTCTCAAAGCCCTAGAGCCCGCTTGCCCCTAAGCGTAGCTAGAACCTGGGGCAGGCCAGACTTTCTCTTATTGCGTCTCTCGGGACGCAGAGAATGCGTATTTTTTTTATTTTGCGGATCACGGTTCTGGTAACTGTAGCGCTCCAGCGGACTCCCTACATCTCTCCCCGACTCGACCAGTTACCCGCTTTCCCAACCCACCCCCGCACCCTCTACAATATCTGCAGAATTTGTCGCAAGTCCTACGCCCGGTCCCCTACGTCGCCCTGCGCGGGAGCACCTCACCCTAGGCACCGGGACGAGGAGAAGCGAAGGAACCCAAAGACCCACGAGAAACTCAGACCGCGAAGCGAGGCCCGTCCGGCTTCATCGTGAGCTCAAAAAGGTCTAGTTTCTGCACTACCGGCGGGCACGCGGCTTTCTTCATCAAACAGGTCTTGCGCAGGGACTCGACCAGTCAGGTGCCTCGCCCCAGGCCGGAGTTTGGCCTAGGGTAGGGCCGTTAGGCGGGGAGCAAAGGTGGGTTTGGCAGGAGAGTGGGACTAAAACCGGTTAAGACCAGTGGGCACGGCAGCGGCTAGCTCAGCCGCTTCCATTCTGTTCTGGGTCCCCTTGGGGCTCTTCCTTTTCAAAAGGGGCATTGAGGGCTTCTGCAAGTTCCTCCGCAATACCAAGACTTACACTCTCCCCTAACATTTGCGTTCAGATTGTCCCTACAGTACACAGGGCTGGTGCGAGGAGCGCGGGAGAAGGGAGCAATAAACTGTTAATTGGGGAAACGGGAGAGTTTTTCCTTGAGGAGGCGCACAATCAGGAATTCCCACAGACAAGAGATATCAAAACAACTTTCGTTCAGAGGCAAAGAAACCGCTCGAGTAAAGGCAAGGGAAAACGTGACTGCCCGTCATTCCAAAAAACTCCTCCTTGCTTTCAGGTATCGATTTCCTGGGTGCCACCTTCATTCTCCCTTATTGTTTTTTTTTCCTCTGGGTCTCGAGAGTCTTCCGTGAGCCACCCCCGCCCTATTCAGCAAAAGGGCCCCCCTTTTGAAAATGTATACCTGCATTGTGGCACTCATCTTAAGGACAGCCTCGAACCTCATTCTCGGGTCTTTCCCTGTCCCCAGCTCTCTCCATAAAAATCGAGGTCAGTTATTTATCCACTTTTCTGTTTTGAACAAACATTTAAAAGAACGTCTGCTGTTCCTCGTGCTGGGACTGGGAGAGCACTCTACGGGCCCCAAGTGCAGGGCTAGGGAGCTGCAGGTGATCGTGTCTCGGAAGGTTTCTCGAAAACGGCAGATTGAGAGCTCCGTGCAGCGGGCTCTGAACAGATGGCAAGTCTAGGCAACTGCCCAGCCTTAGGGGCAGGTTTTTCTCGGAGGAAATGATGCTCTGTTCGTGGTTGGTGGGAGCAGGATGTGCTCCGATCTTCATTCGGAGTTCTTCAGTGTCTACTTGAAGCCTTATCCTGCGGTGCCCCAGCACCCTCCCACGGCTCAGCACACGTGCTCCCTTACTCAGGTGACCCCCGGGAGCGCTCCACACTCATTCCTGGGTCCGCGTGGAGATGAGCGCGCCAAAACCGGCCACCTGTCCGCACCCATTACCCCTGGCTGGAGCACGGGCTGCGCCGCGTTGGTCCCCTACGCGTTACACCCGTCACCACGCCCACGCCTCCTTCCCGTTCCCCAGGAAGTGCTGCGCGTATGGAGAGGAAGTGCATGCCTACGGTCGCCGGCAGCGGTTTTCCGAGATGGTGGGCGGCGGCGGGCATGTGGGGCGGGTCTCCTGGAGTCCACCGCTAACCCCTCATCTACGAGCGCTCTGGGGCACCGGCCAGTGAACGAGGGGGGGGGGGGGCCGTCGGAGGCACGATGCAAGGTTCCAGACAGCATCGACGCGCGCGGAGAATCTTCGATACTCCGCCGCTATCCGGACGCGGGGGTCGGGGGCGGTTTCTCGGGGGCATGGGATGCGGGGGGATGAAGTGGGGGACGTTGTGTTAAGTCGGTGAGCAGCTGTGTTAGGGCCGGAGTTATTTCTGGCGGCAGAGGTTTCTCAGTGGGCAAAGGGCGCAGAGTGCCCTCTTTCCTTCACTGGCCCATGATTTGGCTTCGTCTCGCCATTCAATGACCCGGAGCATCCCACTGAACGCTAGATAGTTACTGAACGTTTGTAGAGCAAAAGTCCGGTGTTCAGTGTGAGTCAGCTCCCACCGTCCAGTGGTTAGCGAGCTTGTTCGTTGGTGGAGGTCAGTAATAGCTCAGCTGTGTGTACCAAGGGGTTGGTGTAGCTTTTCAGGTCACAGGATCTCTCCCTCAGTGGCTCTTTGGTGAACACTGCACAGACCCATTTTTATGGTATGAGGAAAAATGAGGCCCAGTACTTGTTAGACGATTTAGTTTGAAGCAACAGGAGCTAAAAGAGAGCGGGCTCAGAGGACATTGAACGTGTCATGACTCCTAACTTCCCACTCCCGAACTAGGTTAGCGGGACCCCGAGAGGCACAGTGGCCGTCGGCCTTCACACCCACCATTCCACACTGCAGTTATGGCCACCCTTATTGGGCCTGTCCATCTAAAGTTACAGCTTCTGCGATCCCTTCCCCAGCGTGTTTCAAGTGTGTGAGTTTGAACTTAGCCTGGGGGTGGCGGCAGCTGTGAGTGTTTGTCACTTAAGAGGATATGGGAGCATGAGTCTGGGACATCAGAGAAGAGTCTTGGAAGGAACCTGGCTATCAGAGATGGAAAATTTGGGAGCGAGGCTTTCTAACTGGATAGGACAAGAATAAAGACCACGCTGGAAAGTGCAGAAAAGTAGTCGAGGAGTTGTGGCAGTTCAGTTGCGCGCAGTAGGGAGCCACAGATAAGTTTGGAGCAGGGGTGAGAGTGTTGGTGCAGGCAGGCCTTTTAGTTGTACAGTAGTAGTTGGCCAGTCATTTCGGGTTAGTGATGAAACTGGCAGTGAGTGGATTTGGATGGTCAGAGTCTCAAAAAGCATAATTAGGAAGTAGGATCAAGCGGAGGGGGTGAGTCGGGGAGAATAGGGGTAGACAGGTGTGTGGGTGCTCAGGCCCACCTCTCTTCCTCCCAAGATGGATGTGCACATTACACCAGGGACCTCATGCCTCAGAACATTGCAGGTAAGATGTGGGCTGGTATTGAGGCATTTAGCCCCGAGCCTTCCCCCTATTGCCGTGATGGTTTCTAGGGCAACGAATTGGGAGGTGTTGGCCCTAGGCAGATGACTCCTCAGTGGAACTGGCAAGCCTAAAGCAAAGTTCGGCCCTGACTTGAGTCTACCCTATGTGTTCACCCAGTTCTTTCACCTCCTGCTGCTGTCTCTCTCCTTCTAAGTACATAAGACCAGGGTGTGTCAGGCTTTATAGATGTAGCAGGCAGATGCGAGTGAGTGAGCCAGGTGAGAGGGTTGGTCACAAGAGGTGGGGGAGGTGTGGGTTCAGATGGTGGGGGTAGCCAGATCAAGACCTTGGAATCCTGGGAAGGTGATCAGGAGGGCTTTAGTTCGGGGGTGGGGGGGGGTTAGATATATTTCACCACACCTGTCTTCTTTCCACCTAGGTGAACAAGCAGCTTGCAGATAAAGACGCGGGGTGGCCAGCCGCCTAGAGAAACACCACCTGCTATGAGGTTGGTGAACCAGTGTCTATCAGCCCGGTCTTCGAGCCTGAATTTTGCTCCCAGCCCCACACAGGGCTCATGGCCTTGTTTCTCTTGACCTCACAATAAGAGAAACCACAAACATTTTGCATTTTGTAATAAACCCTTAACTTTATATTCATTTCCCCCCAGCATGCCCTTGTGAGTCTTTCATCTCTGTGGGGTCGCCTACCCCCCCCCCCCACCCGCCCCCCCCCCCCACCCCCCCGATACTTGGGATGGGGGTGGTAGTGAGTGCCTATAAAGGAAGAGTCAAGGAGGGTTTGGTTACATTTTAAAAAAATTCTCCCACTCTCCCAGTGGTTTGATTTGGGCCAAACAGTACACAAGTATGCTAAAAAATTGAAAAGAATACGGTAGCAGCACCACACCCCAACCCAGTCTTGTCTATTACCCCACACACCACTTAGATTTAATAGTTCCCTTAAACATGTTACAACACTGGCTTTAACATCTTATATGTGTGCCAGAAATATAGATATACTTGACAGTAAACACTCGCCAGCACCCGTATGAACCACCCTCCACTTTCTAGACAGTATCCCCCCCCCCCACCTCATCCCCCCTGCTGTTCCTCCTAAGATTAAGCCCCCTGGACCACCGAAACAGCTGCTAATATCCTTGGTCCCAAAAAAAACGCAAACACAATTCCCCTAAAGCTCATAAAATCTACCTACACTCCTTCAATCCACCCCATATATGAATTGCCTCCCCCACAAATCGTCTTTCATAATTGGTTTAATCACAGGCTGTCCAGCTCACACGTTTCTCATATATCTGCATTTGGCTTGATCATCTCTTTCAGCGCCTTCTTCCTCAGGAACTCACACTCAGCCCCACCACCTCCCTCACCCCACCCTTTTCCCACATCTTCCTCTGACACTATTTTGAACCATGCACAGGTGATGACGCCTTGTCCCTGGAGAAGTCCCACTAGTCCTGATTTCATTCCTTTGCTGTGTTCTCCCGTATAAACTAGAAAATTGGTTGACGCTCTCCAGAGTTACGAATTATATTAATAGCATGAGCCCTTGCGCACCCCAGGAGTGTTCTCACCAGAAGTTCTTTAGTATCCACCAGTACAGCTGTGTGAACTGCCGCGAGCCTCGCCTCCCCACCCTATGGTGTATGCTCCAGGTCTGGTCCCTCCCTGGTCCAGTGATCAGTGACAGCCAGATAGTTCTCTCTGTCTGAAAAGCCACCTGAAGCACTTGTTCTCTCACCAGCCATCGTCCAACCCGTGGTGTCACCCCAGCGCTGCTCAGCCGTCTGGGGCCAACGTCTGCCTCCCCCCACGCCCACCACAGTTTGGTCCCAACCCAGGATTACGGCTGGGGGAGGCCTCTAACCACCTTCCGCGAATCCCATGCCTAGTCCCAAGCCTCCCCATAATGTTGATTCCCTCGCCCCCATCCCATTCTTTTTGCAGGAAATATTCCAGAGTATCTAAGAAGACTTGTCGCCAGCCCCATCCTGGTTGGCACAGGGCCCCCATACTCCCAAGAGGCCTCGAGCCAGAGGAGCCTGGGCCCCTTGGCAAACCTCTGTTCTCCTGGGGGCACTTCTGATGATATTGAGCCTAGTCCTGAGAGTTGCGCCATCCCTCGGGCAGCAATGTCCCTTGAATCATCTATAGTACACCCCCCCCTCAGACCAAGCACCAATTTCTTTTTTTTTGAGCCCAGCCCCCCTATCTGTGGCATTCACTTGTCTATCTCTATTCCTTGCACCCAACGGGGATCCGGAAAGAACGCTATAGAAATCAAGTACACTGACTTTCCAAAGCACCCCCTCCAGTTTCGAGTGGAGGAACCCTAAGGAGTGTAAGCTGGCAGGGGGCGCTGTTGCCGGGCTGGAGGGGCCTGTGCGTGCTATAGTCATTCAGTTCGTGTCCCACTCTGTTGTGGACCCGCCATGGACTATAGCCAGCAGGTTCCTCTGTTCCTTCCATGGGGAATTCTTCAGGCCAAGAATACTGGACTGGGTTGCCATGCCCCTCCTCCAGGGGCTATACTTCCCCAAAGCAGGGATCGTAGAACCCTTTAATCTCTTAAATCTACCCAAATGGCAGGATAAGGTTCGGTTACCCCAATGGCCACCTGGTTTTCCAGGCTAGAGGGCTTTGCCAACCAGTGACCATAGATCTGGCTGCACAGAGAGGTGGAGACTGAGGCCCATGTCACCCAGTGCTTCATGTGTGATGTGGGTAAGTGGTGAAGAACAGCTTAGGAGACTTGACTCTGATGGCGATTGTAAGTGGATCTAGGACCATTAGTCAGGTGATCTTCCAGGTCATGATAGTACCACCCTACTCATTTTCACAGATGAAGAAGCAGCTCAGTGCATCCAGAGAGGCAGGGGACCAACTGCCCAGGGGTCCCTGGGCCCAAGAGGACTTCCCAAACCACCAGTACCCAGCTGTAGATTTCGCCGCCTGTGTACCTCTGCAGTGACAGCCCGGATCTAAGATCTGTGGGTGTCTCTGTTCAGCTAGGGGTGGGGGTCACAGGGGAGACAGGTGTCACTGAGTCATTCAGCTGGCCCTCCTGGCAGCCAGGCCACAGTGGATGAGGGACACCAAGTGCTCACATCCAGCCATTTGGGCTATCAGATATCCCCTTTGCAGTTTTGACTCATCTGGGCCTGGCCCCCAGCTGCCTGCAGTGACACCATTTATGAATACTGGACTAGTGCCTGGGGAACTTTCTGGAATCCCAGCTGCAATCTGCAAACACGGGGCGGGGGGCGGGGGATGAAAGTTTCAGGTTCCTAAACCCCTCCACCAGGTGTGTCTGACTGTGCTGTTTCTGCCTGTGACTTCTCAGGCCTCGGTTAACATGTCTACAAAATGGGAACAACAAAATCACAGCTAATGAGCCCAAAACAGGGATTTAGAGGACAATATGAACATGCCAGGTCTGTCCATTTTTGCTTATCATTCTGCCCAAAGCACAAGGGCTGGCATACAGTTAGGTACTTAGTACAGGTCAGTGAAATGAATGAATGAATTGAGCCTTAGAACAGAACAGAGGAACTGGGGCATGGAACTGCGTGGAGGAGGGGTGGGGACACTGAAATCCAGCCAAGTTCCTTTGCAGCATTTTGCTCCCTGGGGAAAGGGGGAAGGGCAATGGGTCCCACAGAGAAAAGGTGGGTAGCGGGGAGAGGGGAGAAGAAATTTACCTGCCCTGTCTGGCAAGACAACTGTTGTGGACAGAAAGAAGCAGGAGCAGGAGAGAAGCAGCAGGAGAGGGCCCATATAGTCACTAAACCCTGTCCTGTCCAACCAAGGGCGATAATAAAAGTGTTCATATTGAGATATCATATTACTATATGCAGACACATCCCAAACCCAGTTTACCTCTGAATTTCATTTTAAATGTATACCTTTTTTTTTTTTTTGGCGCACCGTACAGCAGGTGGGATCTTAGTTCCCCCAACCAGGGATGGAACCTCCCCCCCCCTGCTTTGGAAGCATGGAGTCTTAACCACTAGACCACCAAGGAAGTCCTCAGATTATTCATATAACAACTGCCATGAAGGCACTATTCCTGTTCTACACAGGAGGGAACTGAGGCTCAGCCAAATGGGCAGAGGTGAAATAGCTAGCAAGGTGCAGAGCTGGGATTTGAAGGCCAGGCTATCTGGGGGTGTTTTGCCTCGGTCTGTTCCTTCTGGGCAGCAAGCTCAGCCCAGGGAACTGAGGGGACAGAGAATTGGGGGTGTTTCAAGGGCATGTCCTGGTAGGGTTTCCCTGGGCCCCTGGCCATGCTGCTGCATGTGGCATGTCTATCCTGTTGAGGAATGCTTGGGGCCTGAGTGGCCCAGTGTGGATGCATTCCCTTGGCAATGAGGAAACATTGCTGAGGTCAAAGCTTAGATTATCAGAGGGAAACCCCACCCCTAATTCCTTACATGACCAAAAGCCACCACCCCCCCACAAACCACCACCTCTGTCGGACATCCAGGGGCTCTTGTCAGCAGCAAGGTCATGTGTAAGGTGGTTAGAGGGGCCGTGAGCAGCCCAGCTGGGATTCCTGATGGAAAGTGGTTTGCGGGCTCTTAGGCTTTTGTTGTTTGTTTGGGTTTTTTTTGGGCTATGCTGCAGGGTATGGTGGGATCTTAGTTCCCTGCCCAAGATCAAACCCATCCCCCCTGCATTGGAGCACAGAGTCTTAAACCACTGGACCACCAGGAAGTCCCAAGACTTTTGTTCTTGACAAGAGGCTCAACCAGACTCCGTCTTCCCACGGACCTGGTCCAGAAGCTAGAACCAACATGGGGTTGCCCATCCTCCAAGACCCCCCAGGCCATGTGAAGGACACAAATGGATAGACCACCCCACAGGTTCAGGCCTTGCTTGCTTTGAGGACTCAAGAAAAAGGGGGGCCCTGCGTGAACTCTCTAACACTTACCTAACCAGGCCCTCTCATTCCAAGGCCATTTCAGATGTTGCCAAGGAAACTGACGCGCAGCCAGAGAGCCCTGACCCCGGTCTCCATGACAACCTAACAGCAGTCCACTAGGATCCATCCATTTATGATGTCACTTGAGCCCTGAAGGGGTGCCCCCAACCCCCATCATACCCCTCGCAATCAAACGTCAGTCTAATAGCAGGTCCCGTCAAAAAGTACCTCACAGTTTGCCTGCCCCCAGTCCTCACACACACCCAGACATGAGCAGGGCAAAAATAGAGGGGCGGGATAGAATAAATAGAACGGGAGAGAAGCAAGACCTAGGGGGCCGGGGACAGATTTAGGACTAAAAACCCAAGTCTCTCCATTACATCTCCTCCCCTCTGTGCCCCTGCATCCCCCCTGGGTCTGAGGAGGGGGCTGATCTCTGGGCAAGTGCTGGCACCAAGCGGTGGGTATCCCATTCCAACTGCCTGACCCCATCCATGTGTGCACACATGGGTCAGTTGCTAAGTCGTGTCAGACTCTGCGACCTCATGGACTGTAGCTCGCCAGGTTCCTCTGTCCATGAGACTTCCAGGAAAGAATACTGGGGGCAGGTTGCCATTTCCCACTTTCCAACCCCAAGGGTTCTTCCAACTAGGGATTGAACCTGGTCTCCTGAATTGTAGGTGGATTCTTTACCACTGAGCCACCTGGGAAGCCGGAACCCATCCATGCTCTATGACAAGGAACCTCCAGACCCCGAGTGTGCCTTGAATTACAGGCTCAGTCCCGAGACTTTAAAGGGGAAAGGGAAAGGGGACATTGAAGACTCAGAGTGACTGGGAAACCAGACCTGTTCCCGTCTAGTCCCACCCCTATCCGCTCCCGCTGGTCTCTGACACCTGCCTGCCAGGATTTCCCTAACTTTGGGCAACCTCCAGGCCAGGAACCCAATGATCAGGTATTTTTAGCAGAGTTGCTGGCAGGTGCCTGGAGGGTGCTGAGGGGAGGTGGTGCTGAGTCCATCCTTTTCCTTCTTAGGCCCACATTCCCTCCTAAGATTCAAGCTTGCACCTCCACCTGCACCACACTGTCAAGAGGGCCTCCATTCCCCCCCCTTCCCCACACGGCCTCTAAGGGCCCCCTTGGGGGCTCAAGTGTCACTAACCCTCATCTTGAAGGACAAAGGAACTCATCAGGTAGAATCATCAACTCCCAAGGGCAGGGATGAGAGTGGGAAGGACCTGGTGTTGAGGTTTTGAAGCTTGGATTTAGGGCCCCAAATAAATGGGTGCCGTGGGCAGTGAAGGGTGAAGTCTGTGGAACTGTAACTGGTCTGCTTGCTTGGGCAACAGGCCGGACTGGGAGAGAGGGAAGGGCGAAATCACTTTTAAAGGGCCAGACCCAAGTCTTCCTAGTGGGGACTTGGCCCACTGGGCTGATGGGGCTTCTTCCCGCCTTGCCCCACCCGTGATGGCACTCTCCACCTCTGTCCCCCTCCTCCTTGTATCATTCACATCGCCCCCTTTCCCTTCTTCCTTACCTGCCCCCACACACACACACCACACACACACACACACACACACCCCACTCACTCATCAGACGGGCTTTTGTCTGCGGGGTCTGCCCCTGCCCCGCCCTAGAGAGTGAGGCCGGGCTGGGTGGGTGTGAGGTCCTAGAACGAGGGTGGGGGATTTTTCCCCCGGGGGAGGGAGACGGACACGTCAGCCCCCGCACCGGGCAGACGGGGCGAGCGCGGGGGGGGGCGGGGGCGGGGAGAGGCTTAAAAAGGCGACTCTGGCGCCTGAGCCCAGTACGGACTGAGAAGGCGGGCGGCTGCGACTGGTCGAGTGTTCGCTCCTGGGTCTACGGGTGGACTGTATCCGAGCTGGTACCTACCTAGTCTCACCGTGTCTGAGTGGGTGAGTGTCCTGGCAGAGCGGGGTGGGGGGATCTCACCGTCTGGGATGGACAAGCCAGGAGGGTGGGTCACTTGTCAGGGCGCAAAGACCTTCCGCGGCAGGTCTTATACGCCGAGCAAACTTTCCTGACCCGTGGTCAGGCAGGCGTGTACCAGATCCGGCCTCATACTCCGTGTCCACCGCGGGTTACGCGGCCATCCGGATTCCCGTTCCCCAGACGGCGTCCGACGCGATGATCTTAACGGGCGGCGGCAGCGGAGCCGGCGGGACCGCGGCGGGGGCCGGGAACGCGATCGCCGTCGGGCAGCACACCTTGGGGCCCCGCGCCTCCACTGCACCGCGGAGCTGCCGGTGGACGAGCGCGACCTGCAGGCGCGCTGTCTTTCCGGGCGCTCTGACAACGTCCGAAGCCCCGGGACAGGGGCCCAGGGTCCGAGGTGGACTGGCCCGAGGGCTCCTCCCACTCGCTCAGCTCGGGAGAAGCGATTCAGACGAAGCGTTTACAAGGTGCGCTGCTGGGGGCGCCTGGGGGTGGGCAAGAGCGCTCTGGCGCGCCAAACTTCGGAGGTGTAGAGGACGGGCCTGAAGCGGAAACCGCAGGTGAGGGACTGGGGGGACTGTTCAAGGGAGGGGGGAACACAGGGTTTTGACTGGGGGCTGCTGGACTGGGGATCAGGGTTAAAAGCAGCAAAAACCAACGGAATTCTGAAGGCGCTTTGATAATCGCGTCTACCTCCCCCTTCACAGATGGGAAACTAAGAGGGAAGGTACCCCAGCCTTTAGTAGGGAAAAAAATGCTTGGAGTAGAAGACCCAGGGCATTGTTTAAAGGTTCTGTAGTGTGAGGACAGGATGCCTCCCTGCCAGGACGGGGGGAACACAGCCAGAGGGAGAGTGTAGGAGAGGAGTCCTAGGTAACCAAGGTCCCCAGGGGGTGTCTGTTCTAACTCAAGCCACTGTGATCAAAATATCCTGAGTCTCAGGGAACAGGAGGGCAGGGAACCCAGGAATGGCCACCCAGGACATTGCTAACTTGGGGAAGGGTATCTAGGTGGGGGGGCCTGCACACCATGCTTCAACCCGCCCCCTATTTTCTCAGCCCCGTCATTTCTGTTACTATGTAAGCAGCCATCAGTGGAGGAAAAAGGTTGGGGGGCTCTGGGGAGGAGTTGAAGGGTGTGGCCAGAACACGACACCTGATTTCACTGGGGGAGGGGGGCGCTTTTGGCAGCCAGCAAGTAACCTGACTACTGGGCTCCTGCCCAGGGCACACATATGACCGCTCCATCACGGTGGATGGAATAGGCTTTACTCATGGTCTATGACATTTGGGATCAGGTAGGATGTAGGCTGAGACCCAGGGCAGGGTGGGAGTGTTGAGCTGGGGTAGGGCCTGCTGGGGATGACAGCGTTGTAGCTGGGGTGAGGACTATTGGGTAAATATGTGTCTGTGTCCCCTAGGATGGGGTCGCTGGCTACCCGGCCACTGCTGCCATGGGAGATGCATATGTCATCGTTTTACTCAGTGACTGACAAGGGCAGCTTCGAGAAGGCCTCAGAGCTGCGGGTCCAGCTCGGCGGGGGCGGCAGACCGATGACGTGCCCATCATCCTAGTGGGCAACAAGAGCGACCTGGGCGCTCTCGAGAGGTCTCCTTGGATGGTGTCAGGGAGCTGGGTCGGAAAGGGAGGGAGATCCTGGGTTTCACTGTGGTCCCCTCAGCCTTGACTCGCTCGAGTCTCTGGGGATCATCAGTAGCTAAAAATGTCCAGGAAGAAAACTCAGGGGGACAGGGGGAGAGCTTCTGCCCTCCCACAGGACTCCCAAGTCCTGAGTGCTGGGGAAGGGACCAGATGTACCAGAGGAGGTGAAAGCTACTGGATCATCTCAGAGCCCTCCTTTTCTGTCCTTTTTGCCCTGGCCTGGCTGATGAGGGTGAGGAGAGTTCAGAGACTCAGGCAAGAGGCCAGAGCTGGATCCAGGCCCAGTCAGTTCCGCAATAATCTTGCCCCTGGGGAGGAACCCTCCCCCAAAAATTGGCTCAGCATCCTCTGTGACCCCTAGACCTGAAAACCCCACAGAAGAACCAGCAGTGACTTGGTGATGTCTTCCCCCAATTCCACCCATCATTCATCATGATATAACAGCAAGCCATAAAACACCATGCTGTCCAACAAAGTTGTCATTTCCATGTTGAGTATTACAGCACTACCGTTTAAATATCAACTCTGAATTATTTCGAAAAAATGAGTCTTCTTTTGTGGCCTCTGTGAGCTCCTTAAACATGGGCAAGCTCTGCAGCTGGGTGACCCAGTGATTCCTGGGCCCCTCCATACAGGAGGCAGGGTTCATTGTGTTCCTGGGGAAGACCCAGGACTCCCCTCCCCTTCTCCACAGATAGCTGCCAGGTGTGTCCAGGGTTGGAGTGGGCCTCCACCCACCCCCCCTTTGCTCTGATGTGTGCCTGTCCCCCACTCCCCACCCCTGCCACACACACCAGAGGGCCGGGCCTGCGCCGTTGTCTTTACTGCAAGGGTTCATTGAGACGTCGGCTGCGCTGCACCACAAACGTCCAGGCACTGTTCGAGGGTGTCGTGCGTCAATTACGCTGCGCAGGGACAGCAAAGAGGCCAACGGCGTCGGCAAGCGGGTACCCGGCGGCGAGAGAGCCTGGGCAAGAAGGCGAAGCGCCCTTTCCCGGGCCGCATTGTCGCTCGAAACAGCCGCAAGATGGCCATGCGTGCCAAGTCCAAGTCCTGCCACGACCTGTGGTGCTCTAGGGCCCTGGGGCCCTCGCTGTATTGTGCAGACAGATGGGCAGATTGGTGGGCTGGCCCAGCCAACCGCCCGAGTGCCTCAGAGCTGGCTCAGACTCTGGGCGTCCCCCACCTCATGGTCATGGACAGACAGACAGACAGTGCTGCTCAGGGAGGCGACTCCCAGTAGCGTCGAGGGCTGGGCCCACTGAGATGCCTATGCCAGCCCATGTGCATCCAAGCAGCAGGCTGACTCCTGCCAGCCCTTGGGGACGGGCCTATGAGTGGGAGAGGGACTCTGCCTTTCTCTACACCCTGGTGTGCATGCCCTGGAGGGAGGCTGTTCAGTGCAGTGGCTATTTGTTTACATGCAGATTTTTGTAATAAAGACTATTTCCTGATAGGCCAGGGCTGGTGACTCTGTTTTCTTTGACTCTGGGGGCTGTAGGAACTGGAAAGTTTCCTTAAGTTGAGGAAGGGGGCTCACTGACCCACCCTAGTCTGTGGCCTTAACTATTCTAATGTTTGTGCCCAGGTGCATCCGAGGGGCAGGTGTGGGTGGTGGTCTGGTTGCTGGGGTAACGGAGGGTGGGGGATGGGGGTTCAAGCAGCAGGAAGAGACATGAATCTCACCCAACCTTTTATTCAGATTCTTTCTGTACTGGGGCCTGGCATTGCCCAGCTGATCAAGGGTTCATCACTGCAAATCCACTCCAGTATCCTTGCCTGGAGAATCCATGGACAGAGGAGCCTGGTGGGCTACAGTTTATAGGGTCACAAAGGTCGAACACGACTGAAGTGACTTAGACACAAACGCATGCACAAGGAAGGCACACTCAGGTGGACTTGACTCCACGTGGCTCCCTACCTCCTAGCAGAGGCTGGTTGCTAGGCAGGAATTGGTGGGGGGACAGGGAGGGCCATTCTTCTCCCCCACTGAGTGGCCATGCCAGAGGGTTCATGCTCGGCATTGCCTAATGTAGGAGCAGGTCCCTGGGGCCCTCCTTGCCTGGAATGAGAGGCCTTGCATTCTAGTGTAAATGTGTGTGATCTTGCTGATAGCTGGAGGAGTGTATCTCCCACCACCCTCACCTGGGAAGGGGACCTTCTGGGCACAGGTTGCCTGCTCAGATTTACCATCATGGTTTCAGAAGTGAGCATCCCCATTCAACAATGGTGGATGGGGGACGAAGCACTTACCTGGGGCCCACGGCAGAAGTGGCTGAGTGGGGACTGGGAGCCCCGAGGCAGCCTGGGACAAGGTGGGGACGGTTTCTGAAAAAGGTTCCAGGCCGGATCCAGACATTTCTATATTAGCCAATTTTTTCAGGGTCCTGGGAGCCCTCAGGACTTGGTTAGAACTCTGACTGCAGTTGTTCAATAGCAGGTGGAGGTTTGAAAGCAGTTCCTCAGGTGTGCCATCCCCGTGACTAACCACATGCCCCCAGGGTAGCTCAAAGCTGCATTCCCGCTCCCAGTCTCAGTGTCCTTCACCAAGGCAAATGGCAGGCATGGTCTTCTCAGAGCAGGTGAGGATGCTGAGGCCTGAAGAATATTCCAGACCTTCTGAGCTCTGTCACTTATTGGCTGTGTGACCCTGGGCAAGTCACTCAACCTCTCTGTGCTCCAGTGTGTGACTGGGCACGATGCCCTTTATCAGAATGGAATGGGTGGAATAGTGATGGTATCTGCTTAGAGTAGTGCCAGTCACATAGCTGGAGACCCCTCTCATGTGGTCTTAATACACATGAGACCCTTTCAACATTTTCCCATGCAGCACTGCTCCCGGGGTGGGGTGCCCAAGTGACTGGAGGCAGGAACTCAGCTTGTGATGGACAA